>DWTO01005090.1:0-10995 GCA_018244755.1 Jemadia pseudognetus
AGTAACCCGAGGGATATGATTCGCGAAAATGGTCTCCGTCTGTGCAAATCTGTTGATTCTGATTTAAACTATGTTGAACCATTCGAAAAGGAGCAAATACAGTCTAAGGCTAATGCTCTGTTATCCAAAGAAATATCAAAGCAGTACTATGCACAGGAAGGGACCTCAAGCACAAATATTAATGCTTTACATGTCCATACTCGGTCATTTGAATTAGATAAACCTATTTTACCAAATCTAAATAGTACATCCATTCAACACCGACATCCACCTCTGCCGCCATCAACAGGAAAAAAGCCACGGTTCCCTGATCCAGTGAGCATTAGACCTGCATCTCAGTACCCTACAGATAACATTCTACCAAATAATAACATAAACCCATCTATCCCTCACAGTTCAAGTGAAAATAACAATATATATGAATCAGCATACCCTCCAGACACAAATGGATCTCATAGATATGACAAAGGAGATCCTTCAAAACGATTATCTGTTATATCAGATATTACTGCAGAGGGATTGGCTAAGAAAAAGAACAAGCAAGTGGACATGCAAAAGAAAAGACGAGGATGCAAGATACAATAAAACTTTCACTTCAATTACCCTTGGCAATTTTATAAGCTAATAATCAATTAGTTTCACTGACTTTGAACACAAAACGGAATTCTTTTCTACTGGTTTTAGTAATTTCTGTTTTATTACTTAGGAAAAGAGTTTAGTTTTGCCTGCATTGATTAACTGGATGTGATTCAATTTCAATTACTAATTATATTCTATTGTATGTCCCATCAATTGATTTTCTAATGGCAGTAACTAAGTGACCTGATTGTCTAACAGATATCCTGAATGCAGAATTCCAGTCTATATGTGTAGTATTGTACAGTCAACTTTAGTTATATATACCCACCACAATTTTTAAGAATAACATTCAGTGATGCACAAGAGGTAAAGTATAAAATCTTCATTGAAAAATAATTTATTTACAATACATTCATGGATGTAAAGTGAAATTTTCAATTTCTTTTCCATGATGAATGTAGATGATAAATGAAAATAATCCAAATAATGCCAAGTAATTGCAGACAATACGAATTCATTAAAACTTATGTCATTAATAATTTGAAAACCGAGACTTTACAATGGATCTTTATTTGGAACTCACCTAATGACAAACAGCTATATCTCATTATTCACTGTTTTTCATTACTGATTTTTTGATTAAGTAATTATTTATTTTCTATAAACTGTAGCTGTACCTGCAGAAAAGGAACCAATGAGCCATTTTATATTATTCTAAGGTGTGCCTTAATTTAGATGTAAGTCTTTTACATTGCATTCCAAATGTGTGATTCTAGTGTTTGTTGGAAAAATTTTAATTGGTTGTTTTCAATGATTTTTACACTATTACTTAAGTTCCTAACATAGCTGATCATAACAAATATGACATTTATAATTCATATTCAAATATTTCTGACACATATACAAGAGGTAATATTAAATACACAAGTTTGATTTTAATTGGACTAAATACAATTTTATTTCTAATGTTACTTTTGAAATTTTACTGCAACATACAGATAATAATAATGTAGGATTATTTTTACCAATTAATAACATTTGCATTATATTCATGTTACAAAGTAAATAATTCCATTTTATAATTTCATATTACTGATTTTGAGGAGCTTCATAGATTTGAATGTTATTGATTTGGATGAGTGGTGACAAGCACAACTGTTCATAAGTGGTCCTGGGTTCAAGCCCCGGCAACGGTACTGTTGGATTATTGTAACTTGCAAATCATAGTAGTGGCTCAGTATGTATCTGTACCCAGTATATTATGGCAATAGGCTCACCATCTATTCTATTATGGAATGGAAATATAGCTACTGAAATATCAGAGTGCACTAAACTGCACTGCCTACGCCTTTGGAGATTATAGACCTGATGTTACATTTATAACTCATTTTTCATTTCCATTACCACAATATTTTATAATAATTGTCAATAATAAAAATGAACTATGGTCAAATTTGAAACTTAGTATTAAAATTAAACAATCCATATCTCCTCTTTTTTGTGATTATGTTTATTTTAAATGTGATTACATGGCTTTTTTGTACTTAACTTTAAACTTCAATGTAAAGGCTGATTTTATAACTGTTAGGTAACCTTCTTTCACCCTTACTGTTAATTAAAAATGAATCTCCATTTGCTACTGTAGCATGTAATAACAATATTCACTGTACTGATTTTATCTCTTACCCTGTTGTGTTTCTAGAATATTCAATAAATTATCAAATTACCGAATACATATTACTATCACACTGAATCTTTGCCAAATCAGTTTGTTCCAATAAACTGTCAAGTATTTATTACCTGGCATGTGTATGACTAGATACAATGTACACAGGTGCTAACAAATGCAACAATAAAAATGCACATTTTTGAATGTTTTATATTATTAAAGAATTACATGCACATAGTGTAGTTGTATCTTGTAGCTCTCTATGGCACTGTGGGTGTCAATATAATTATAACATATTGGTTTGTTGTCATTAGAATGTAAAAACAAATATTAGAGTATATATTTCATTCATTCCTTTAATATACTAGTGGCTACAAAACATTAAAGAACATTACATGTTATGTCTTCTTCTTCTTTGAGTCTATAGCTGATGGTAAGTGATCAGCCGTTGTGGTGAAAGGATTAGTCGCAATGTCCAGGGTGCGCCGGACAGTGTATGTTCATACGTAGTCAGACATAGTTGCCACGCAGGGAAGCTCCTCCGCGCACCCCATGTTATGTAAGTGAACATTAGTATTCTATAAGTTGCTGCATATACATTTAAAATGTTATTAGGTGCCTCAAATGGTGCTTGGTGTTGCTATAATATTTGCATGACTTGTTCTTCTTCTTATTTTGAATATTATGACACTAGGCTCAAATATATACATTAGTTATGGTTTAAGTAAATTTCGAATTTATGGTACTGTAAACATACAAGAATATTACAATATAAACAATCTCAATGAATATTTTGTATAAATTAAATATAAATTTAAGACTGTATAATGAAAAAATCATTTTTGTTACTAATTCTGTTTTAAATAGCTAGTGATTTTGAACTCGCTCATAAAATGCAACGTTTATAGCTGATGCAACCAAACATGATGAAAACATGATACAGTTTTCCCACCAACACTTTGTGATGCATGCCATGTTGCATTTTGCTAAAAAAAATAGTGAATGTAAACATTTCTGAATCTCTTCCACCTTATATTACTAGCCATTGAAGTAGAATTAAAGTGAAGTGAAGATGTAAAGCTATACAGGATTTATTTTGTCATGTCAATGTTGAAAGGTTTTATTTTTTAATCTTAATCCATATATGGTTTTTGTATTATAAGTAGTGAGTAGCTTTAGACAACCTTATGGCCTGTAATGTGCCTTAATGGAACCGAACCAAACATGAATGTGTAACTTAATTTTATAAATAATAATTTTGTTATTATATAACAATATTTTAGTTATTAAGAAGCGAAATTAGCAAGCTGTTCTGTATTTTATATATTTTATTTTTAATGCAAATTAATACATGTCAAGTTATTAATATCGTAGCCTATAAATTTGTCATTCCCGAAATGCAAAACTTATATGCTTCAAGAGACTCTGACGGCTCAGAGAAGCAGCCTTCTATTCTACTTGTCACTACTGTGCCGCCCTATGCACTGGTTGCCTTCAGCAACATTTCATTTGTATATTAATGCTGTAAGCAATAATATTTGTCCAGCTACTATCTAACGTTGTCGTTCGCCGCCCCGGCGTTCAGCGCCGCATGGCGGCGAGATTTCGGGCCTCGATGTTCCCTCTTTACCCGGGCAGACTCAGGGGGTCAACTGTCCCCCGGTGATGTCACCCCACCTTTCGGCGGTGTTATGCCGTGGTCGTCACTCACCGACCTGTGGCTGTTATGCCTCGTCTAATCCTTCGAGCTCCCGCGGGTACGGGCGCCCGTCAGGGGGACGAGCGTGTAGTGGCGCGAAGCCCCTGAAGTGAGCGTGCGGTCCGTTGTCGGCGCGGTCGTACATACGCCGCGCCACACGGGCCACAAACTTTTCCAGCGGTTCGACTTTTAAGTCGCGCTCTATCACGTCGTTCCTGACATAGCGATCCGCCCCTACGACTGCTCGAAGGGCCAGGCTCTCCTGTGACCGGAGACGCGTTCGCTGCGACTCTGATACCAAAGCGTACCATGCTGGTGCCGCGTACGTGAGGCGCGATCGTATGTATAGCTTGTACACCTGCAGTTTAGTTCGGATCGGCCGTCTGGATATCAGTACCGGCCGGAGCATAGCTCGCGCGTCGCGAGCGTGGCAGATCGAGTGTTCCACCTGTGCTCGCATCCGCAACGAGCGATCGATATGGCATCCAAGGTATCTAACCGTGGGCTGCCAGGCCACCACCCGACCACGAAATTGCAGCGGCGGCGGCATGATACGTTTGCGGCTGAGGAATATGGCCACAGTTTTACCGACGTTGACAGATAGCCTCCATTCGTCCAGCCACTTCGGTAGTAGGTCGAGCTTTCGCTGCATCCGCTTCACAGCGATCTCAGGTCGGCTCGACGACGTAAGGTACGCGCTGTCGTCCGCGAACAGCGCAAGTTCGACATCGCGCTCACCCTCTCGGAGATGCCTCGAGGGTGTATATGTCATCGGTATAGACCGCGTACAACATGCGCGAGAGACAGCTGCCTTGCGGCACCCCCGCACGTATCGGACGTGGGTCAGAGGTGATGCCCTCCACGTCAACATAGAACTGCCGCCCATCGAGAAATGACGCTATCAACCTAACCAACAGCGTGGGCGCGGGTGTGTCCAGTAGTTTGGCCAGGAGCCAGCCCATCGTGCCACACACGATCGAAGGCCTTCTCGATATCGAGGAAGACCCCAACCGAGTGCCGCCCGCAGTTGAGCTCTCTGGTCAAGTAATGAATCACCCGCCTCAGTTGCAGCGTTGTTGAGTGACTCGCACGGAACCCGAACTGCTCGTCTTTTATAATAAGCGACGGATGCAGACGGTTCAGTATGAGTCTCTCAAACAGCTTCGCTGTGGTAGGCAGAAGCGTGATGGAACGGTAGCTAGCCGGGAGACGCCGATCTTTCCCCGGCTTAGGGATGATAATCACCTTGCCCAACTTCCAGATGTTAGGGAAGTCGCCTGTGCAGAGTATACCATTAAAGAGCCGGGTCAGTACGACCATGGCTCTCTTAGGCAGCATTGCCAGCGCCATGTTCGGGACCCTATCGGGGCCTGGTGCCTTGCGCTTTGGGAGGCGCATGGCGACCTTCCGAGTTTCCGAGGGAGAGATAAATTTCACTCCCTCGGTTGTCGGCGTCGGGCCACTGATGAACTCCCTGACGCGGTACACTACCCACTCGTGGTGTTCGCGGGCGTCAGGGTGGGCGGGGTGGGGTAAGAACTGCTCTTCAAGTTGCTCCGCAAGGATCCGCGCTCGGTCCTGCGCTGCAAAACACCGATTGCCGCCGCTGTCAATCAGCGGACAAACGGGGTTCTTTAAACGGGTAAGCTGTCGATTTAGATGAAAAAGCGACGTATCGTTTTCGCCCGCCCGGTCGACTACCGCCTCCCAGGTAGCTCCGCGGTATTTGTCCAGCAATGGACTTAACAGCCTAATGATAATGACAGCATACTGTAATGAAACCATGTTGAAATCATCACATATTTCCAAATATTCTATTACGTTTCCATGTAATATTGCTTATATGAAAGACTATAGAGATTGCAATGTTTATTATCAAAGTACTTGTAAAATGTATCACCTATACTGTTTGCATAAACATCTGATGACCCAACAGCTCATCTTGCGGCGCAACGCCAGCGTAAGACTTCAACGTCACTTGAAATACAGTTTTATATAATTTATTTTTATTTTGCAATACAATACAAACCGTTTTGCTATCGTTTCTAAGTACGCTTCAATATGTCCGTTACAATGCGTAATCAATGATTGAGTCAATTGTATTTTTTTATTATATAAAAGATTGATTTTCAATAAATATAAACGTATACAAATTGATTTAATTCTTTTAACCCCTTTTCTGCTATCAGAATCATATTCATCTAAAAGTTATCTTTTTTGACATAGGCAAAGTAGCTAGCAGCAGTTGGACGCGAAGAGCTGA
The DNA here is from genome assembly GCA_018244755.1 of Jemadia pseudognetus. NCBI lineage: Eukaryota > Metazoa > Arthropoda > Insecta > Lepidoptera > Hesperiidae > Jemadia > Jemadia pseudognetus. Next base: position 6,211 of record DWTO01005090.1, read on the forward strand.
AGGTCGAGCTCAGTGGCGTGCTATTGGAAAGTCCTATCACCAGAAGTGGACGGAAGTAGGCTGATGATGATGATGAGTTTTACAAAGAAATCACTAACCCTACTTTTTGCTCGTGGCACACCAAACGAATGAATGGAATACATTTAAATAGTTACGATATTATGCATCCGAGCAATAAGAAAAATTGGTATTAATTGCTATACACAACTTTAAGACCAGTGCCCGGCCACTTGTGATGCGATAGTCAAAAGAAACCGGTAATTCTTTTTGAAATTTTGGCGTCTAGATTTTACCCCAGCACCATATGTTCAAGGCAGTGACAGGAGCCGAATTAATCCGTTCGCATACTAAGTATACAATGGATAGGTGATGATAAATAAAACCAATTTGAATTGACTATGTTCATTTATCACTTTAAACAAAAAATAAATACAAAAATATGACACTAAATCGTAGTTGTGTCCTATGGATGGTTTCGAAGGGGCGATAGGTACATGACCTCAGTTGACGATCGGCCAACGATGTAAGGCAGCTATTGGTTAATTTCATTCAACTTTTAAGTACTAACTTTGGATTGAGTCATTCAATTATATGCAATTTAGTGCTTCATATGAAATAAAAATATTTAATGTTTATCTCACATTTGATCTGATCTACAAAGATGAATAAAAAAAACTTGCTACTCTAAATAAATAGAACTAATACATAAATTGCAGGTATTTTTTAATGATAATGTATAAACAAGATTCGAAATTAAAAATGTGCTGAAACATTCACAATGTAAAAATGTACTTTAATCTAAGAAGACATTTTAACCAATTTATTAAAACAATAACTACTCAAAGTTCTATTTTTAGTTCAGCCCCGGACCAAACCATATTTATTTGTTTTTAATAAAGATGTAATATATTTATATTCTTTCCTAGCTGTAATTAGGTAGACAGTGTATCTTTGCAAGGCAAGGCCAAATTCATACATTTTATAATTTTTTCAATTTGATAGTGTCTAATTGTCGTCTAATGTTATTTAGACAGATTGGCGGCTTTTTTCTTAGCTTTCACTAGCTCCACCAGCTCCTTATATCGCTTCATGCAGTCTTTTTTAGTGCGATTCGGAATACAGTCGGCAATCTTCTCCCAACGTTCTGGGGTGCTGACCGGGAATGTTTTTATTGCCTGTTCCAATAGCTCCTGCTCTGTCTTTGTCCATGTTCGCTCTTCTTTCAGGTCCTTTTCTTTATTTATTTCCCCATTAACCTTTGGTTTCACTACCCCGTTGATCAGTTTAGGAGGGTCGTTTTTGGAAATTGTATTATCATCAACGTTATTAATAATTTTCTTTTTCTCCTTTTCAAATTGATCAAATGCTTCTTCATTTGCTGCTTTTTTGAGACTGCTTTTCGAAAAATCGGAGCTTTGTAAATCTTTTGCTTTTTGGAGTACCTCTTTCGCATTGAAACGCTTTTCGTCCGTAAAAATGGCGTGCTGGTTCAGAAAATTGGCTACTACCTCCCATCTCTGATTTGTGCCAGCGGGAAATAAGTTAACGGCTTTAATAAGTAACTGAGTATGTTCTGCGGTCCATTCGATTGGTGCTCTTAACACAGAATTCTTTTTCGCCTTTTGTTCTTCAGCTTTTTTATTTTCAAATAACGCTCGACGTTCGGCTTCTACTTTTTCTTCCGATTCTCTTACGGTATTAAGGAATGCGTCTCTGCCATTTTCCTCCAAATCTTTGATGAATTCTTGTAGTTCTACAACTTTCATCATTTCGCATATTTTTTCAACTGCAGCCATATGAGACACAGTCTCATCTTCATTCTGAGCATAGTAGTTATTTGCCTTGCAGAGGTCTCGGAGAGATTTTCGCTCCTTGCGGAGGTTTTTCTTCTGTTGTTCTCGCTCTGCCCTTGCTGCTTCGATCCGCGCTCTTTCTGCTTCGTCGGCCTTTTGTTTAGCAAGCATAGCTTCTTTCATCAGCCTCTCTTCTTCAGCCTTCTTGGCTTGTACAGCATCCTATAAATACACAATTTATATTTATTCTTCATAACTTCTAATAATACAATTATTTTTTTGTGAATTAGGTTAAAATATTAAATTTATAGTACAGGTTAGACAAAGTAAAACAAAATGGATGTATACTACTGATCACTTAAATTCTAGATTGTTATTTCTGCAGTGCTTATGCTTCCAGAAGGTTCTACAGTGCCCAAACTTTGAGCTAAATTAAATGTTATAGTATAATATCTGTGCAAAAACTTATTCACAATCTGATACACAATCTAGAGTAGAGAGTAGTAATCTGTTTGAGTATCCTAATAAGTGTACTTTTAAACACAAATCAAAGACAGTTTAAGAATCTGTGATACTTGGAGCAACTTGATTTATCATAAGATTAATTCACAATAAATATTTCTATGTATCAGTCATTGTAGGTTCAAATTTCAACAAGACAATTATTCATTTCTTTAATACATGAATTTGCTGTAAAAAAATAGGGACATACATACATATGTCCTTATTTCTATCTTTATATATCAGATATATAAAACTAAGTTCAGTCTAGCGAGTCACATTAGGGTGCATACTAGAAATTTATACAATAAAACTTTCTAGGTTGCTATCATCAAAATTGGTTATGAGGAGGGCCATATGTGTCAAAATGTATGTTATTTTACATTTACCATAATAAAAATATAGTTGCACAGTGTACACTAAGAACACACTAAATCATGAAATGATTGTTTAACACTAGATTTACTAGTGTTGATGATATACAGTAGAAGCTCTATAAGTCAAACTTCAAGGGAGACACCAAAAAATTGAAGCCAGAGTTTTCGACTTATGGAGGTTCTCAACTTGGACGGATTTTGGTTAGTTTTTATGTTATTGTGGTAGAACCCTCTGGCAATACTTGTACTTGTACTCGCACATTGGTCCCTCAGACTGACAAATCATAAACTCACTGTTTCCTAAAAAATTAGCAACACACTGACTCTTTGCTTTTTAGTAGGTTGTTAGTTTTTTGTTTACCATTGTTTAGTGCGGCGCAAGCACTATTCTTGAGTGGATTGCCTCAAATTAAAAACATTTTGTTGTCTCGAGCATATAGTTATGGTATGTTCTGACTGTTACAGCACTGAAACCATTAATGATTAAAACCTTTCTATATCATATTATGATTTTTATTACTTTAATTTATTTTATTAACTATTAATTTGAGTTAACACAAAAAACAATATTGTAACTTTACTTACAGTACCAAATATTATGTATCTTTTAAGAGGGTGTTTTAAAATACTGTTTATACTTAATAAACTTAAAGTATTAATACATATTTCTATTTTTTTATTTAATTATAACCTATTCTTAAAACAAAAAGCAATAACCACAAAAAAGTGTATAATTATATATAATAATACAAATGAGATAAACTTTCGGTCTGAGATACAGTGTGCTTTTATATGAGTATATAATACTTTTTCCCCTGAGTATATGAAGGTTTAATGAATCAAATTGGCTCAGTCCACAAATCTAGTGATAATGACCTTAGCTTAGAACCTATCTATATGGCCCCTGAACCACTTGTGGTTTAATCCCAGACAGATGTGACAAACTATGTTGTTGTTAGAGAAATATATAGTACAACACATAATATTACCTGTCGAGCTCGCTTTGCAGCCAATTTCTTGTTTTTATCCTCTTGCTTAAATCGCTGGATCCTTGGATCATTAGCATATGCCATATCGACAAGACTACGTATCCTACCCATCTCCTCCTTCTTCAGCTTGGCCCTTGAAGCTTTGTTCTGTTTCTCAATCCACCTCCTTTCTTCTCTGTCTGCCCCTTTCTCTTTCTCTTCTTCATCCATATAAGAAAACTCCCTCCAAGATTCAAATTCGTACCAAAAAGCATAGAATCGTTCAACGAGTTCTCGGGGGCTGCTTTCATCTCCTAGTAATGGTACATTTTTTTTCTCTGACCACCGAGCATTCAACTCAAAGTATTTGCCAAAGGCCTTGTAAAATCCGTCCCGTTTGATGTCGGCTGTGGTTGGTACGGAGTCATCGAATAAAGGATCGACTGAATCGAAAGATCTTCTAATTTTTGGTGTGCCTAGTATTTCATATGCTTTCGTAATACATGTGAAGTAATCATCCTGACTTCGTATTTCCTCACCTTGCGCTTTACGTTTGTCGGGATGGTGTTTCAAAACTTTTTGCCGATACGCGCGCTTTATATCATCGTCAGTAGCTTGAAACCTGAGATCTTTCATACCGAGAACAGCATAGTGGTCCTGTTGCTTCCATTCCTTAGGGTCTAGACTACGTAGGTATTCTACATTGTCTTCGAACACGACTTCCTCAGCTTTCTCCTTCGACTTTAACGTTAAGAGCAATGTGTCCTCGCCGTGGTACTTTATGTTATAATACCTTAAGAACGCCGCGCCTGCACATTCTACTTTTCTTTTTAGAAGTGGCCATGGTATCGCCACTACTTTGCAGTCACTACCTGGAGCTCCTTCGGTCATTTTCTACTAGTTCCCAACAACTGTGCCTTCACTAACATAACCTCTAAACCAGATAAACACCAGTTTAGAAAGAACCAGCAAAAAAAATTATATCTATTATATACAATAACAAATAATTGATGTAACTACGATAAATTAATAACTGTACTATTAATCAGGACGAATGCATTGTTAAATATTTAAACGCGCCATAAAGATCGACTATTCTATTAAGAAGACATCGCGTAGAGTGGTGAATGAAAATAGGTGACAGAA
>DWTO01005091.1:0-10994 GCA_018244755.1 Jemadia pseudognetus
TATATACATACGACTTGGAGAACATATTGGAGAATTCTTTGGTGTACAGATTCCTTCTGACGTTTATATTCACAGTTACAGCAAGAAGTCGTTTTTTTAAAGATAAATAGTATTATAAATAATAAATAAGTCCGCAAATGAATTTATACCCTTGGTGTTAGAGAGTGAATTCTAAACTATTACTGGCACGTACTTGATTAACATACAAACATGTACAATTAAAATCCACATTTGTAGATCAGTCTAATTTATTACAATACAGCATTGCATAAATTTAATCTTCAGGTACGTTGTGCACACAACATTAAAACTGAAAAAAACAGTCGTGGCTATTAAAAAATACAAATGGCGATGTCGGAATAGCGATGTTAAAGTGGCGTCGCGGCGTATGGCACATCGGGCGGGCAGTATCCGGTCGCGCGCATTCTTATCACGCGGGAGTAAAAAGGGGATGCGCCATTTTAATGGTCCAGTCTTTCATCGTCCCTTTGCATTTTAGTGATGTGACGACAGCGTTTGTTTTATTGTCGATAATTCATCAAACATGAGCGATTTCAATTTTGATATTATTTACTATTTCAGGAAATACCTTTTGTTACTTTACTTTCAATTTAATACTAGCTATATATATGCAGTATTGTATTCTATATACTGCAATGAAATGATGAGAGCCGATGATGAGGTAGTATTAGATCATCTTCATTAAAATTCATTTGAAAATAAACAGTCGATAGTAATGACTTGGGGATGTCTGAAGCATTCTCCACCACGCAGTTCACAGATCTGATTGTTAAAATTATGAAACAGCAGCTATTATATAAGTCGGTAACATTTAAATCGCTATTTATGTCTTGGAAGACGTTTACTGACAATAAATTACCTATGACTACGAAACACAATTACTTAACTTTTACTACAGACACTTAACAGCTCTGTTATAACCGTAATTACCGAAATGTAGCGAAAATGTAAGAACGTAAGAAACTAGTTAATATTGTAGTTTACTTACATACAAGCTGATTTGTATTTGTTGCGTTTTTCTTCCTTTTATTATTGTATGTTTTTCTGTTCATTACGAGTACATGAGGAATTTGTGGATTGGAAATAATAAAAATGATATTCTTAGATGTGCCTTTTGACGTACTGGTGGTGGTGGTGGTACTTCGAGTACAGTGTTCTAGGTTAATATCTTGGTTAGATCGTGCAACGATCTTGGTACGTGTGAATTTGTAAGACGTTTATAATTTAGGAGCATTATTTAATCATCATAGTTTAATTTCCAGGGTCTCTCAAGTCGGCGTCTGCCTGGTATTTAAGTTAGAAAATCAATACTACCGATTACATAATGATATATCTGTAAAAAAAACATCGACAAATCATATTGGACATCCCTTCACATGAAGCAAAAATGATTTTTAAGTAATGATAATCTTTAATGACATGTACATTTTGCCCTCATCATTCTCTTCGAAGATAATGATGAGGGCAAATTTTATTTGAACCGGAGACTTTTAACCTCGCTAATCCCGAATATATTATTGTGACGTCAGGTCTTTGACGGGTTAAGCAGAGGGCAGCATTCAATGCCAAAACCATTACACCTGTACGCCCCGAAAAGATGAGCAGAGGAATGTAGAACACTCTCTCCGTTCACCAGTTAGAAAAATCCAATAGTGCCCGCCGACCCGTGATTTGAACTCAGGACCTCTTAATTGGTATTTGCACTTACGACCAACACGACCAACAGCAGTTTTAGCAACCAAAGTTAATACATATCTACTTGTATGATAATGGTATTTGGTTCGGTGCTTCGAAACTAAAGCTACCTATATATATTGTTATCTTCACAGATTGTGTCAATCGAACTCACTGTCTCGGTGGTTGTGTTGATTGCAAGCCCGGCTGCTGACTAGGAGCTCGTAAGTTGCATCTCCCGGTCGGGAACTATTGCGTTTTCTAACTTAGATTTTGTAGTAGATACTCGCAGTCTGGATATGTGCCCGGTGTATGGCAATAGGCTCACCACCATAGTAGGATGTAAATGTAACTCATGATATGTGGAAGTGAACTACAATCCTCTGCGTACCACTTCGGGGATTACAGGCGTAATATTACGTCTTATACTACTTCTCCGAACTCAAGCAGCAGTAGTAAATATAAATACTAATAAAACTGTTATAAGAGAAATATATGAAATAATGTATTAACCGCTACGCCCCTAGAGATGCACCCCTGTAGAAATAAATACAAAATATTCACTACTCACTAAGAAAGATGTGTATTATGGCGTTTTAAATAAATAATAAAACCATCCGAGGACGAAATTGAATCTCCTAGTCCCCGAGTGAATAAATTTACTTAGGCTATCATGCTACCTTATCTCATTTTTATTGGAAGCAAGAAATATTCTTTAGCCGATTATACTTGTTTTTTTATATTTCAGGAGTTTTTTATATTTCATAAAAAATTCTTGACTTGATTCCCTATTTAAGTGATAATAAATTAGTATATTAAATAGATAAATGGTTATGAAAAGATTAAAATATCTGTTGGATGGCAAGGATTAAAATACCGACTTCTTTGGAATACGAGTGTAATAGCAACCGAATCATTGCACTTATTAAAATCATCAAATAAAAAATATTTTTTTTTAATTCAAAACGTTACTTTTAATCGTACGTTTAATAAATTTTCTATTTTTTTTTGTAAATTGTCGTGAAATGTTTAATCATGACTTAAGCAAAATTGTTTTCATATTTAGTGCAAAATTGTTTTCATGTTTAGTGCAAAACATGACATCGTTTAATTTCTGGCAGGTTTTCGTCAAGAACAACTTTACAGATATGTATTATATAATCGGAAGTCTATTATTTGACGATGGCTAAAAGTCCTATGCTGGATACTAAGAAAGCAGGTCATGTGTGTATGACAAAAGAACATAGATGATAGATCTTAAGTCCTATTCATTGTTAACATTGGTATATACATGCAATATTTGAACGAGCCCGCTCGCTCACCGATTCACCTCACATGTACGCTCATAAATACTTACTCATAATCAACTTTCTTCATCGAATAATTCTTTTTGAGAACTTTGATTTTAGCAGGTTTCCTCACGATGTTGTCCTTTAACGAATTGCTGGAAACCTTTTGACGCTTTGTTTATTGCAAGTCGTTTCTGCAAGTGATGTTGGATCAAGAAGAAAAAAGTGCCCCGCCGCGATTAAAGTAAGCTGAAGTTTCCGCGCGAAAGGATCAATCTATGTTTTGTGTTTGGACCGATTGAGCCGTACAAAATTCACGTCGTTTACTAACAATTGGCAACCCCTTTTTCCGGGGGTGTTCAACCGTTTCTCACACAATGGCGAAGTAATAAATATACATCAGCGGCACGACCGATCGGATGAAGCCGAGTTGGTTTGCGCGCGTTTTTTTTTAAAACCTACCATTCACACGTAGACAATTTTTTGTGTTACGCATAAAGCGGGGTATGGAATGACGAAAAACAGACAGAAAAAATATCTCTGTTGGTAAATTTTTGGGACTTTGTCGCAGTTGTTTGTGGTATGGTGTGGTTATATGTTTATATAAAACATACTTGTGACTATACTCGAATAGAACAGATACAGCCTAATGCTAATTGCGTTTTTAATTGGCTACGATACCAACAGTTCCTATTTCTGAACTTTTCTCATCAATTTACACTAACTAATAAAGTTAACAATTTACACTAACTAATAAAGTTAACAATTTACACTAACTAATAAAGTTAACAATTTATACTAACTAATAAAGTTGACTAATAAAAATAACAATATATGCGATCTAAACTGACGCTATCCTATAGTCTGTATGATTTCTGTAGTAGATGTTCACAGCAGTAGCGGCCACTTGGCTCTACTGCGTGCTACTCTTTTCAGACAATAAAATGCACGAGTAAAACGTTCGTGAATGGGTGTCTTTATATGATCGGAGCTAAGCGGCGATGTATCGAAGTGAGGAACGGTCGATAGAGTGGCGTTTGAATTATTTAAAGCGTTCAACACGACTCATGCCTGTTTAAATATATTCAAAATACTCGGAACAAAATTGAACATGAAATATTTATAGGCCATTCGCAGCGTCATTACTGCTGTTTTAGGTGGCTAGCGATTTTCTTTTGGCTTGACCTGGAATTATTTGAGACAGCAGCTAATAGGCACTTTCCAGGCAAGCGTCCTAGTGTAGACTAGACTACGCCAGACTAGACGTAGTACCCGATTAGCATCCATCAAAAGCAGGTGTGTTTGTAGTCAAATATGATATTATTGCTGTTAAGGAAATACTTTTCGACTGCTCTGCTAAACTTTGTATTATTTTCACATATGATATATTTATTGTGTGATTAACTTTATTGTTTGTTGTGTATCGAATTGTATTAGTTATCTAGGATCCTTAGGATTTTATAATGATGTTTACATCGTCAAATAGGCTCTGCGTTGAATAGTTACCCACAATACAGGGAATCCTGGTGTGGGAACTACATTCCTTTAACAAACTGTAATATTATGCTATTTTAAATAATAAATTATTCTTATTGTTAACTATGAATGTATCTTGTGAGTTATATCACAACATGTTTATTCATTTGTATATTTGTTATGTATTTAAATTTATCTCTTAATAAACATAACGCAATCAATCAAATAATTATTATCGTTCTTATCGTGTAATTCAACATAATTATCCCTATGCTCTACTGCCGCATATTGTTAATCGCGTTACACGTACGTACGTTCTTTTGTTTTTTAAGCTCCCAAGTGAATTTTGTTCTCGGCGCGAAAACAAAAAGCACTTTTGTTCGTGAATTGTGTTACGCTTATGTAATCGCTGACGATGTACAAGGTATTGCGAATTAAGTGTTCGATGTGTGTATTGTATGGCTTTTGTGTGGTAATTATTAATGTATATTAATCTATTGATATTAAATGTATTCCATTTATTTGGTAATATAATGGCACATAATTTCAGTATCGTTTCTTTAAATTATACAGAATATTAATGAAGGTTCTTTGCAAAACTCTTTAGTGTTAAATAATTTCCATACATAATTATGTAAATCGGATACTTGCTTATGGGAGAGTCTGAAGCCTCCTGAATCGGCGGGAGTGTATGAAAAGAGCGATGAATGTAGAAGTAGTTCAGGTATATAAGGAGAGAGTTTGGAATTGGGTACTTTTCTGATCCCGTAAAGGATTTGACGTGATGATATAATAAGTAAACGGGAGATCACGCCTGTAATCACCGAAAAGGTAGGCAGAGGAATGTAGTACACTTTTGTAGTACAAAGTATGAAGGGAAATATAAACATAGAATAAGGAAGAAAATTTTCAAAGAATAGATATTTGGTATTATATTGTTCCTGCATGCGAACTTGTCCGGACGAAATAATAATACTATCTTAATGTAACGTTCGTCTATACAATGATAGAAATTTAAATCATTAATTCGTTTGCGAGCCTTTGTACTCTGCTGTAACGGTACTTTTACTCTTCGCGCGACAGCAGAAAGCACTCTCGACCGAGAATTGTGAACTGTGTTATGCCGCATAACGCTATTAATAGTAACGGGATCGCATTATGCAATACGCTTTTTGCAATGGGAACTTTAATTTTAGCTTTGGTTTTCATTTTTGTTTCTCACGAACACTGGTGGGTTAATATACATATTATAATTATTATTGTTATTCCGATTTAGCATAAATAAAGGTAACAGTTTAATATTGTTGTGTTATTAATTGTTAGAATACGTAGAAAATGAATAGTAACCAAGGCATATAAATGTATACTTGAATCAAATTGGATACATTTTGAAGAAAGGTCGTGTCAAAACTTTCTTCAATAAACGAGAAAGTGTGATGAGTTTAATAATGTACAAGCGGCGAAACAAGTCTGCCTGAAACCTTAACAAGTGGAAATCCTTTATTACCCTGCTTAGAAATATATAAGGTTTTTTTAAGACCCTTCTAGGTGGTCTGAAATACGAATATAATTAAGAAGTAGTTAAATTCTTGAATACCAACAACAATCAAAGTAAGTAAGGAAGACTGCTGTTGATGATAAAAAGTGGAAACAAATGATTGTGAAATTAATTTAGATTTTCATTTTTTTTTAAGCAACGCAATGATTTCATGCTTGTCATCCACAAAGAGATAGACAAAGGAGTGTAGTATCGTACACTCCCACGTTTTACAATTTACGTTTACGTCCCACTAGGGAATAGGTGGTGAGCCTATTGACTTACATCGGGCACATTTACAAACTCCGAGCCACAACTAGAAAATCTAAGTTAGAATAATACAATAGTGCCGGACCCGGAATTCGAACCCACGATCTCAAGTTCACTCAATTGAGTAAAGCCGACGAACAATAAAATAACGACCACTCAAATGTAACCGCATCCATATCACAATCAGTGACAAATATCCTGACATCTCGTCCGAAGTTTTATAACTTTGTGTCATTTGAGTAATTTAATCTGGAGTGGGAGACGGGCAGTGGATGGAATTATTCAGAAAAACAGGATTAAGAGCAAAAAATATATATTGTTGCTGAGGGTATTCCCGGACGTCCCAAGAATCGGGACGCCTACATAAATATTTACTTTGGTTAAGATTTGTGAGTGCTTATTACTTTGTCTTATGTTTTCAAAGCGATTCACTGTGAAGTACTAGTCCTGAGATAATTGAAAATGGCAAGTACATAATTTTAAAAGTCAGGCATAGTCGGCTCTTACCAGACTCACCTCTAGCAACAGGTAGGGTTGTCGAAGAGGCAATCCGGTTTATTTCCAGTTCATTATGGTGACCATCATCAACCATTTTATCGTTCTACGGTTAGGGAAGAGAACAACAGTGCCCGACTCGGGATTCGAACGCACGATCTCTCAATCGGCAGTCGTGTTTACAACCAACACGACCAACGAGGCAGTCAACCACCAATTAATGAATAAACTATTTCGTTTGAATTTTTTTGTTAATCATGATTTTGTTAATTTCTTTATTGTTCTTATATTGATAGTTCTTTATGTACGTTAGTGTTTAACAGAATAAATATTTTCTTTATATTCTTTCTTTAAATTTGTATATCCCGAGACATTATTTACGCCTCTCTCTAGACACAAGTCATTATCATTCATGTTAGAAAGAAGCTTTTTATACGTAATACACAAATAAGCATATTTTTCTTGCGAACACTGAATAATAACAGAATAATAGTTTAGTAAATATATTTTCTTTACAAGAAGTTGGTTTACAAGAAATTGGTATTGTGTATTAGGTTCTTATTTATGAAATTGTCTTTTTACATTTAAATAATACAAATACAAATACATAACATTACGCCTGTAATGTGCCCTGAAGTGATAGGTAGAAATCTTGGAGACCGGAATCGGATTATTAAATTTATTTAAGTAAATAACCCACTTATATTGCACAATGAAAAATGAAATGAAAAATGTTGATAAGTTTTTTATATTCTATAAATACATTATTTACTTATACTGTAATTGTGTAAGATTGCACGTTATATTCACCACGAATTATACTTACTGTGGACTTGGTTACTGAACTCTATTAAATATTTCCATAGAAGCTTACGAGGCAGGTCGTTGACGTCGGTTCGTGGAACAATGCAGTTCTTCTCGAAGCTGAATGCAGTTACGAAGTTTAGGGGAGTAAGTAATAATCAGGTAATTTGCATGCGCTTTATTCTCATACTTAAGTGCGCATCGCTTGAGCTGGTCGTCTTGCCGTTTTTGGGGGGTTATTCTAGGACATTTTTCCGTTATTTTTTTCTTATCAGAAAAAATATTACTATTGTCCAATGAAAATTTGAAGTGCTTTTTTAACACGTAAAAAGTTCTGCCTATAATTACCGAAGAGGTAAGCAGGGAGTATAGTATACTCCTACGTTTCGCCATTTATGATTACCCTTTTTATTTAGTTTTTATCTTGAATTATTGTAGAAAAATAATTGGAAGATATTGAACGTTTTCGAATATTTACAATTTGGGTTTCCTTTTTTTTATTTAAGGATGTTTATTATACAAATTTTCAGTTAATCTTTAAATTTATCGTTTGTCGTTTTATTGCAGTATGACAGTTGTGGTATGTGGGTAGTGTCGAGTGTCAAAGTCAGGTCACCCGACGTCAACGCTCAACACTATGACATTTGATGGAAAACGGTATGATATCGCATAGACATCAAAATGTTGAGCTTTATTCATGGTCCGTTAAAATTAGGATTTAATGGCCTTTTGAGTTTTTCATTACTTCCTATAAATAATAAATAAGGGAAACGATTAAGGATATTGCTACACGAAGTCAAATAATTATGACGAAATGCTTAATTTTTCATTGAAATATGAATTCATAAGGAATATTTCATAAAAGTTTATTTCTTGTTCCTAGCAGCTTAATAAGTATATTTTGTGCCAGTTTTTTAAATAAGCCGATTTACGAATACTTATACAATAACAAAGATCTGTATAGAAATTATATATGATTCCTAAGTTAACCCTTAATGATTCCTTTATAAAGTTACATTTCATATTTGGCACTCGGTGCTCTCTGCCTACCCCGTAAGGGACCCGGCGTGAGGATATGTATGCATGTATGTAATATTAGACAAACAGAACAATTTCAAGCGCCGTGTTTTGTGTTTAGTTCTTTAGACTTAGCGAGTTAGTTTAGTTTAGTTGATAATGTTTAGTTTCGCTCAACTTACAGCGCTCTTCAAATTTTATTAGTTCATTGTTTCTATGCAATATGTCGACCACTGCGTGCAGTACTACAAAAAGTGAAAAGAGCAAATTAGACGTTTGCTCTCAAATATAGGCCTAAATGACTAGCTTGTAATGTTGAATATTGTATGCGAAGTTGCCGACAGACATGGCACACTTACAAGTCATATTATCATCAGCTGTTACTTGTGTGAATTGTAATGGGCTGTATTAAATACATACTGTATTTATTATTTCAGAATAAAGGGAAAGAGACAAATGGCTGAGGATAAAAGCTATTCACCCAATATGGTGTTTTCTTATAATCTGTTATAAGCTTACTTAGCAGACTGCACGGAGTTTTCTGTGTGAATAGCGAATTGTAAATGAACAGAACAACTTTTCTTTTTTGGAAGAACTTTGGATAATAATTGTCAAAAGTCGCTTTTGGTAATCGGGAGTTTATATGACATTTTGCTACACAACAGTGAAATTTTTTTTAAAATGTATTGATGTTAGATCGTGAATTCGAAGCTCCTTGGTTTTCTAGTTAATTATGTTTTATTTTAGCCGAAGAAGCGTCCATATATATTTTCGGATGTTAAGTGTTGTGGTGACTAAATAATAAGACGACATATCAGTCAAAGTAATTGAAATCCTAAATTAATAAAATGAAACATCCAGGGCTACTCATATATCAAATATTGGACTGAAAAACCGCTGTACCTACTCGTACAAGCAACGGCGTTTTGTATCAAAGTCAGAGCGCATATAAAACTGCTTAGATGCTTAGTTGTTAATCTCATTAACTATGTATTTTCGTATTAGTGGATCGCTTGTCGCATGGCTCGAGAATAGGACCCCGTTAACGAATTCAGCCCTCGTAGCAATATAGTTAATTGGTGGCGCGGCAAGACGGAGGATGCAACAAGTGCGCAAATTAAAACGTCCCAGGGATCTTCGTCTTGTGGAATTTATGGAATGATCGCCTAAGCTGTGGACCTCCTTAGTACGTCTTCTGAGTGTCGGAGCAAAAAAGTGATGAAATTAGACTCTCCTGCGGTCCTACTTTTGATAGATTAGAACGGTTCTTAAGATCGGAAAATATGCGATGAAATGTTGGAAAGCGGACAAATAAAAAGTGTTAATGGTTAGTAACTGAAACGCGTGGAAATGGTTACTAGGCTTTTCACGGGATTGCAGGAGTTGTTCTGTATTCAGCGAAATTTAAATATAGGCGGTTTTATTTACGTCTATTTGAATGTTAAATTGAAGGCTTAGACGATATTTTTAATTATCTGTACAGCAGTCAACGAAACTCTTAGAAAGACAATCTAGAAAAACCACAACTAAAAGACACAGGTTACCTGTAACCAAGCCAGCTGACATTACTCTCACTTAAGCCTAGACCCTTAGCAGTTATAAAGCGGATTTTACAGGTCGTTATATCGTGTCGTGAGCCTTATTATTATTATTAATATATATCACCACAACAAGAGATCACTTAAGGGAACAAGCATTTAACAAAGAGCATGAAGTGAAAAAATTTTCTATCTTTGCAGACCAGATGACCTTATGCATGTTGGTTTTGGAGACTTCTGCCTCCCCCGTCAGCCAGTATTATGTAGCTATGTGATAAGATCCGGGACAAATTGTCACGCCCCGCATTCCAAGTCATGGAGTCTCGTGGCCACGGCTATAAACACGAGGCCTTCAATTTTGTCGTGTCGCCATAATTAATCTTGTTTGAGAAATGGTCCCGAGGATGCAGGCCGATACGTTGATAAATAGATTTTTGGTTCTTACCAACTCCTTCAATTGGATAGTAGTGCGCAAATGTAGTGTCGCCTGGATGTGATCCGCTTAGATGTGATTTTACATACAGATTAAGTAGCTTGTTAAGTAAAATCTGATGAATGAATATTAAAACACCAATATGCGTATGCCTTGGAACATACTGAAATAAGTACGTAAGCAAGGTTTGGCCAGTATGAATGACTATCGTCTTAAGCCTTCTGAGTATTCTGAGAGAACCCATGACAAGTAGTGGAGCGATCAAAGGGATGATGTTGACGATGAAAGGATATAATTATTGTACATTGTGTTTTTGCCAATAAATTATATTTATTATTACAATACTATTTATTATTATTATTGTTTATTATTATTATTGTTTATTATTATTATTGTTTATTATTATTATTGTTTATTATTATTATTGTTTATTATTATTA
>DWTO01005092.1:0-10993 GCA_018244755.1 Jemadia pseudognetus
AAGACGTTCAGGTGTGACTAACAAGGCTTTTGTATGTAGCAGTTAACCGAGCTAGCTTTCCTGTTGTCTCTTTACAGACAATACGTAGCTATCTTTCCACGCTTTTTTAGACTCTTTATTCACAAACACGAAAGCGTTCAAGGGCACAAGTAGCTTTTGAACAGCTTTTGATGAAATTTTTTTGATGTCTCAATTTCAAACTACCTGATGAACTTTTATGTTTTATTCTTAGGATACTAGAGAACTATACAAATAGGCTCTATCGGTGTCACAGATGGCTTAGTATTAATGTATTATTTGTAGAGACAATTATATTTTTATATGTGTGAAAAAGGCGGTTATAATAATCATAATCGAGTCACATGGCCCCCTCGCAAAAGAATGGCGGCATTACGTAAATTAATACAAGTATAGTACGTTATCTTTTAAACAAGTTACTGCTCGTAAGCTCGTATTAAGGCTTCATTAAGTTTTAAGAAAAAAACAAAAATATGTCCTCTCGCGAATAGTTAAAGTAAAAAAAATTAAATATCTTATCATAGTGAATTCACAATGAATAGAGTAATATTTAGAGAATCGTAGAGAAAGTAAGAAAACCGGTAAATCTAATACGAACCTAGAATTTTAATAAAGACAGACATATTAAGGAATTTATTCTTGCTCGGATGTTAATCTTACTAGTCAGACATAACTTGAGAAAAAATGTTGGTATGTTTTCTTACAACAGGAAACACGAGATCATATTTGGTATTAGAAAACTTATACACGTCCCAGTCACGAGAAGCGGCCCGGGGACTCATGCCGGCACGTGTTGAGTCATACTGAATAAATTCTGTTACATACTCTGACTTTCCCAACTCAATAAAACTATTGAGTTACTCTCAAGAATTAGGTACACTTGAAGTAAAGCAGCCGCGGTACATGATTTACTATAATAATAATTACGTTAAATCCATATCATATAGCTTCATCACAATACACGTTAATAATTGACTTTATTACTTTTCACATTGTGTACTCAGGACTTGTTCGAAAATATCGTTGCAGGATTCGATAAGATTCCTTTCTATAATTTTCCAATAATGTGATTGTCTGTCATTTCTGTTAATATAAGTTCTGTTAATTGCTTGTTTTTTTCCATTAAATGCGTTGTTACAAAGGACTTTTATTAAAGATTGTGTCGTCAATGAAATACCTATTGGGTGAATTAGAAAATACCGGCCATACCACATTCGCATAATTACTTGTCGATATAAATGACATAGGCGGCATCAGGACTCTGCAGGAATTTAATTATAGAGGAATGCCCGCCGACAGGAGGAACGGAGAATTGTAAACATTACTATAGTGACATGGTAATCGTAGTTATATAGTTATAGTATATCGCACTATGATCGTAGTTATAAAAGTATAATAGATTTCCAACAGTATAACTACGAGTACTATGTATAATAATAATTAATAGTTGTAAAGTAGGACGCGTAAACTAAATTCATTTCTCATGACATGAATTTCACATGTGGAAATCCAATAGAGTTCTATCTAAGCTTATTACAATAATATAAGGAGAGTACAGAAAACATGGTATGAATATTGATAACCGGTCCCTTTAAATACAACAGGGATTCAAGGTTTTCGAAGCCAAATAAAAATGTTATATAAATAAATACTGAAATTGTATCAATTTTATATCACACTAGTATGAAGTCAGTTGTAAGGGCTATTCAACGGCTTTATAGAATATTTTATAAAGCTTTATATAAGCTCTTCAGTAAAGAGAGATTATAATGACGATGTTTGCCTACTGTATCCTTGGAAGTCGAACACAGCAAGCAACAGGTGAGCTTCCGGTTGCCAGGAGAAACAAGACGCTGGGAAATTAAGATAAAACGCTGTTCACACATTAACATATTGTGCAGTATTTTCTTATCTCTTAGGACAATATAATTAAAATATTTTGTAAAATTACCCAAAGGTAACAAAAATCGGTAATTAGATTTTATTGCTTCCAACATTTGGCTGGTAAGGGAATTTACGTGTTATTTGGAATGCAGGTCAAAGGGTAGCGCGGTGAAGCCGGTAATAGAATAGTTTTACTAACAAATAAATGAAAAACCCACACGTTGTGCAAATCACCTAGGCCTGCGTTCCACTCGCGCCGCCCGGGTATCGATCGCCTGCCGTTATATAACCCCGCCCCGCCCCGTTCACCCACCAGATATCTTTCAGCCGTATCACTCACAACGTGTTCCGTAGCCTGAAACCATCCCACAGAACCCTGGCGCGAGCTCCACTGCGCATCAAGTGCGGCGCACCCCTCGCCTGCTTTCAGGCTCCCAGTTGTTATCGAAGCTCATCGCAGCCACTACGTGCGAAGACAATACGAGCCTGTGTTTTGTTTTGTCTTCGTAATAAATGCTCTAAGGTGAGTACTTTACGTGAACATTTAAATGGAACTTTTACTTTTGTTTTGTTTTTATATTTTTCCGTCTCAACGTTTGAAGGCCGATTTTAGCGACCGCGCTGTGTTGAGCTAAAACAGTTATGTGTATTATTTTCACTTTGTGGCACTGGCGCGGAGGAAAATCAATTGAATTATCGAAAAGTCTGAGTCATTGTAAGAAATGAAAATTTGTTTAACAATAACCGATCATTTTTATAGAAGTGCAATATCATTACAGATTTGTAAAATGAAATAAATTGTAAATGAAAAATTTTAAACGTACATTGCAAATATAGACTCTAATAGTCTGAATATTTCATGCTGTCGCTTTATTATATACCGATTTTAGTATTTTCATGTAACGAAATGTTTTGCTAGCAGCCAGTCTGAAAGTGAAAAGGGAGTAAAATAATTTAAAATACAATAAGAGATTGAATTTATCTTTACGAATTTGATTGTTAACAAATAAAACTGTGTAATATTGGTGTATTCAAAAGGATTATGTAATACAACATATAGATAGGATCAGAGCAACGAAACGAACACAGGAATATATTTGGCTAAAAGCGCTGGAATTCAAGTGGCTGTTAAATATTGTGAAACTCACTGTAAGAGATAACGGCCATTACTTTGTGTCGTTTTCCGGTTTTCTTCGCAGAATTTTTCTCGCGGTCAGCTTTTTACCTTTCAAACGTACTATAGTAGAATAGTGTAATATTGAAAACTTATAGAAGTTCACGATAACATTTGATGAAGTAAAAGGCGCCTTACAATTTACTTCTGTAATGGATTTCAGTTACTGTTAAATAATATATAAAGTTACTGAATAAAATAATTGACTGCCTCGCTGGTCGTGTTGGTTGCAAGCGCTACTGCCGATAGAGAGGTCCTGGGTTTAAATCCCGGGTCAGGCACTATTAGCGGTTTCTAACTTAGATTTTTTAATAGTAGCTCGGAGTGTGGATATGTGCTCAGTGTATAGCAATATGCCCACCACCATGGAATAGGTGGTGAAACGTTGTTGTTGCTGTTGCTGAAACGTCGGAGTGTACTACACTCCTCTGCCTATCTCTTCAGCGATTACAGGCTTGATTTTATGTTTTTTTAATATACACATGGTGCTGAGAGCTTATATTGTATAAAGAACGCAACAAATAAAATAATATAAAATATAATGATATAAATAAAATATAATAAAAAAATACTTCATTAAAAATTTTCACAATACAAGGGTCTTTGCAGGGATGTTATCAGAATAGCAAAGGATCCACGATTGGAGGTTTATTTTTCAAAAGCTTTTCAACGAGGTATTATATCTTCCAATAATGAATATGACGCTATATTAATTTGACTTTAATTGGTTTATTGCTCATGACATTGAATGAAGGCTGAAGGACGGCGGCGGCCAGTACATCTATTGTTAGGAAAAAAGATAAATCCATTAAAAATCCTGGAGCATAAGCTGCAGCTTGTTTATGTGAAAATATAATTTGAACATGTAACGATTTATTACTGATGAATAATACTAAATTTTAACTTCAAAGCTTAAGGTAGTGAAAAGAATAAACAGCAAAGAAGTATTATGTCGCACCTTTATTTGTTTCTATGCTTATTCGCGTTGCTTTTGGTCTGTACGGGATAATAGGCATAATAGGCATTTAGCAACTTGAATTTTTCGACTTATCCACACTGGTGATATCACATGTATTGTAAACATCAAATGGGACCTCTCTACTTAAATTCAGATTTATATACCGTACATAGCCTACAGTGATCCTAAAACAAATGAACTCAATACTTATTTGTGCCGTAAAAACGAATTTATTCCAAAAGTGAAATCTGTACCAAAATTTATTATAAACTCAGTTGTGTGCTTTCGGAGATACCTGTGTCCAACAGTGGACAAAAACTGGCTGACAACGATGACAATGATAATTCAATTACGTAATGACCGAAACGTGTAGCTGAAATACGTCTCGTATTTCTTATATACGAGTGTTATAAATGTTGTAAAAGAAAAATGGAGTAATGGAACAGCTAATAAATCAATACCATCGTGCCACATGTTGGGTAACGGTATACGTACACCCTGCTACCCATAAATCGTTTATGCTTAATAGGGATGGAGATGCAAAGACTCCCAAAGGAAAATTCGCAATCCGGACGTGACGACTTCTTTTATATTTGATACGAGTATCACTATTAAGTAATATGTACAGTTCCAGTTAGGCACAATGGACCCTAAAATTCATTTACTTGTTACACGTTAAATACATAATTGTGGCAATCTTTTAAATCCGTCCCAATTTTCATGTTGAACTGATTGTTATATTTTTTTATTAAATAAATACTCGTAAATTATACAAACTAATTGTTTGCAATAATAACGTTGTAATAATACTTACAAAATGATTCTTGATCGGATCATTGACAATTTAATTACCTTGTTGTAGAGCTATAGCAATGAAGACCACATGTGTGTGGCTAGCGGCCGCACTATTAGTGGCTTGTTCATACGCTGATCGCGGAGGATCTTTGCGCGGCGCTCTTGAGGCACTCCAGCGCCGTCAGCGCGGGCGTGTGCAAGTTGCCATCCCTCCTCCTACTGATTATGATGCTCTGTACGAATTTGTACCACCGCAAGTACAATATCCAGGTATATACTATATACTTATACCTACTTAGTAGATATAAGTGATTCAATTTAAAATGTTTCAGAACAGGATAAATATTTTCATACACCGTCCCTAATATGGTTTTTTATTCCACAGAAAACGATTACGTAGATGTTGAAGATTTTAATGAAGACCAGGCACCTAAATATATTGTCAAGCTCCTAGACGACAACGAAAAACCGCCCGAAACTTATGAATATAAAATAATTAAGAAGAAGAACTCTCGTTTAGACGATCCGGGTTCGGGAGCTAAAAAAGAATCGGCTTTTCGTGAGAGGGCTCAACATTCTGATAATGAAAGATTACGTGATTTATTTATGGATAGAACTGAAATTGAAGGTAAAGAAGATGGGCTGCAAGATCGGGTTGAAAACGATGCTGAGTATGCGCTACTCTTAGGACAGCTTTGGTCAAAATACAAAAACAATCGAGGTCACTCTAATAGTATAGAGACTGCGCCACAAGGTGTAGTAAAACTGTATAAAGAAAAAATTGTCAAGAAACGATATCCAGAAAACTGGGGTCCCATCGCATTTAAGAGGAAACGGAGCTCAGATGCGGATACAGAACATATAGAATTTGAAGGAGATACTAAGCAAGGAGCAGGAGCTGCCAATCCCAATTATAACGCCTATGAAGTTTCCGATGATGATAAAGATGACATGAGGGAAGAATACGCTATTGCTTTTCAACCACTGGATGATGAAAATGTTTCTGATTTATCAGATGATGATCAATATACGTATGATGGGATCGAAAAGCGTTTCCCAGTTTCGAAACGTAGCAGTAGTCCATACAATTCTAACATGCAAAAGAAAAGATATGCATTGAACCAAAATAAGCATGGAAGTACTAAAACCTTCAGAAGCAGTGCGGGTACAGATCCTAAAATTATAAGAGACCTATCAAAGATATTTGGAGATTCAGAATTAGAATATATAAAGACTCCGGTTAAGCGCAGTAGTGATCATGCTGATATTACTGATGACGTTAAACCGCCTACCGTAACAGTTACAAGCAATAGTACACACGAGCTTAACAATACTACATCTGTGGACGATGATAGCCATGAACAACATGGTCACAATATTCATCATCCCGGTTTTTCTGGAAAAGAAATTGATTCCAACCATGAACATCATGCTCATAACGCTGAAATCATGGAATCAGAGAAACCAAAAACGGTTAAAAAGAAATCAATTGATTGGTCTGACTATTTCGGTATCGACAAACGTTTAAAATCTGTTTCATTTGTTAACAACTTAAGTCAAGACAGGCTTAAAAAGCAATACTTTGATACATTCAATAAGGAAGTTATATATCCCTTAAATTCTTTTCGTAAACATAGCAATGTAAAACGCAATTATGTTCAATCTAAGCCAAAAGATGCAAAGGAAGTTCAGATGGATACAACAAAAACTTTGGAAATTCGGGATGCTAAACGTAATGCAGCCGCTGATAGTGAATCAAAATTAGATAACATTGATAAGAAATTGAAAAATATGGAAGGATTGATAGTGGACGAAGCTCTTCATTACTCCAATATTGGCGAAGAGCTTGATTCCAAAGAAGAACAGGAAGTAAAAGAAAAGCTTCTATCACGATTGGCAGCGGCGTATAGTTTGGAAAAAATGCGAAAAGCCTTAAAAGAATTTAAGCTAAGTCTGCAGACACACAAAACGGCAGCTTCAAAGTCCATCGAACCTGAAGACAATAAAGATAAAAGAGTTGCAATTAAAAAGGAAAAGGCGTACTCTAAGGATATCCCGACATTTGACAAAAGCGATACTAAAGAAAACGACTTCGAGGATGAACAAGGTGCAGGACATTACTTGAATGGAAAAATCGAAGAGGAACTCTCTGAAGGTTATATGGGCGGAAGTGGTAGACACAGATTACCGGTTATGTCAACAGGTAATATTTTTATATTTTTCTATCTTTTATACTTTTTCAGTGAATTACATAATTTTCATTTGCGTGTAAATCTGTGTATTTTGCAGCGGGGTCAAGCGGTTCATGCCCGGTTTTGGCTAAGATTATGCAAAGATGCCGTGGTGTTGATCTATTGGCTGGTGACCGCGGTCAGCTGTTTCTGCCCCTATGCAGTCTTCATCAAATTTGTTACCTATGCGTAAGTAATAAAGCTTTGAAGAGTCGATAACAAGAATATATCCCTTGAATTATGTATTGAGTTTTATAATTTTTCTTAAAGGGGGAAGCGCCGCCGACTACTTGCGATTTGGTTTTCCTTTCCGAAGCCGATACAACCTGCGAGGGTGATATGAGTTGCCAACGAGCTGCACGGTCAGCCCTTATGGCCCTGCGAGAACTTCACGACAACCTTGCCGATGAACTTGATGGCGAGTGCGAGGCGAGCCCTTGTCTCCCTGCAACTCTAAAGCTGAACATCGGTTGGCAAAGAGCTCTTCAACGATAAACTGTGGATTTAAGAAACCAGTACACAATGCGCATTATTATGATGAGCCGATAGTAACTTCAACGTAACATTCGATTGACGATGTCTTTGTCATCAGAGTTACAAAGCTCGAACGCATGACTTGCAAAATGATACTCGACTCTAGTGATGGATAAATTTATCGCCGTAAATTGTTTATGGATATTTTGGATTGTATTTTTTCTAAATATCACCTTGTCTTAAAAGTATCACAAACACTTAGTGTTGTTGTTGATTAATATTTTTAATAATTTTATCCTTACGAGTCTAACCAGCCATAGACCTGTAGGGATATGCAATTTATAAATTCTCGTCACGAATCGACGCCTTTTGCTGAAAACAAATAATTTGCTATAGTACTTTACGCGAAACTTCTCTGCTTTTATTGTTAAATGTAACTTTAATTCAATCTTTATATAACATTATATGGAGATTTTACGGTATAATATATAATGCATTTACATTTCTGATGGGTAATTTGCTAGCCCTAGATGTCAATCTAGAGGAGGTAATCGATTTTGACGATGTTTGTAAGTGTGCTGAGAAGGTAATTTTATTGTTGTTGAATACGTATTTACGTACATATACAATGTTTGTTTAAATGTGTCAAGGTAATCTAAGTATTGCTACTTATTAAATTATTAAATAAATAAACGATGTGTGTAACTTCCAAGTTTATCTGAATATGATTAAAGGAATTTTAAATTTACTAGATAACCTATAAACTGTTAAAGCGTTAAATTGAATTAAAACGAAAATTTTGACTTATTTATATATATACATATATATTTATACTAGTATATATCTACTATTTGTTGTCCGTTAGAACGATTTATATGGATCACGGTACACAGCTAGGAAGAAGACCATCGACGATCGGGAGACGGACTCATCGCTTATGTAGAGTACTTAAAAAAATGTTACGAGATACATACTTGCCATCGTGTTAGAAATATACGGAACCGGAGCCGATGTAGCACAACTTAGCTCTAGTGCAGCACTCTAGACTATACTAGGACAATAAAAATTTTTCGCTTTCTTGTAGCTAACCGAAATAAGGTTAGACATGTCTACAAAATGTAAATGCTAGGATCCCATTTTCTATGTCTTCCGACAGTATTTGGCATACATATGACGATTTTTGTCTCAGTGCGATGGATACATCTCCCATAAACATTTTACATGTTTTCTCTTAAAATTTATAATGAATAGTACCGTTCTGTAGACCATAGATCCGAGAGGTTTTATGAAACTAGATGGTAGCAACGCAACAGCAAATGCTAAATACCTAGATTTTAAATATAAACTTGAATGTTATCACTCTATTCGTAAAATGTTCAAGTTCATAATAATACACAATTATAAATGGTTTTCGAAATTGTTCGTTTTATTTTAAATAAGAGTTTAGAGGTACAAGCATTTTAATTACGACAGGATGCGAAAGGGTTCAAAAGATAGCAGTGACGTATAATGATAACTTTATTAAACGCATAATACGCGCAGGTAATTTAGGTAACTTAAAAACACAACTAATCCCTTTTAGCTGCCGCAGTAATTTTCCCATATTCCCTGGCTGTCACTGAATGGCTGGGGTTCCACCCCTGCCGTGGCTGTAGATCAGTCGTGAGGGCGTAGCCACTCTTCTACACGATGCAATTAACAACCCAGAAATTTGGGAAACACTGCAAAAATTACGAAATTTTCTTTAGCAAGGAAATGCGAACCCTATGTATTCCAGATCAAAATCATAACAGCTTGGAATATAATATTATTTATGCGGATCGCATACATAATAAATATACATAACAATCTTTTTTAACACATGATAAATATCTATTGTTAATCAGTAACATATAGGCCTAAATGTACTTATGCTGCTTTCGGCAACGTGCAAAGAAGTGAATCGATATATTTCTGGTATTTTAATGAAATTCGGTACTAACATATTTATTGTTCGGTGGTAATATACATAAAAACATTTAATGATTTTTCGATCGATATATTTATTTCTAGAATCTTCAATTCGAATACGGTGTTTCGTAGCATTAATTTCCTGAATAGTCACAAATACGGTCGTACCTACAGCATTTACAGCAGGTACAGCAGGAGTTATATATAGTTCCGCACGAAGAATTCGTATTGTCTATATTTATAGGAGAGTGAAGAGAAATGTAATGCAAAATAAATATTTATGATGTTTAATGTTTAGTTTCTGTGCTTACTCATTAGCATTCGGGTGACTCGATAGAGACAGTTTATTTATTAATTTGTAATAGTATTTAATTTGGGATTCCCAAAAAATTTACATCTCGACTGACACTTATGTTTAATATTTACGAAAAAATGTTGGTAAATGAATAATTAACTATTCAAGTATACAAACTCGACTTTACATATTTAGGTCCTGAACTAGTTATGTTTATTATACACGTTTTAGTTTCCTACGTGCAACGTGACGTGATTATTTAAAAGGCTAGACAAGAAATTGTCCAAATCAGAACGGAATTACGATAATATCTAATGTAATCGATTCTTAAACAAACACGCTGATGTTATGAAAAAGTAGCGGTGTATGAGAAACGTAAACGAAGCGCGATCCATATTTGTACCCAATACCAATTGCATTGCAAGCACCGGAGTTTTTAAAGATTGTGAGTTCAGTGTATGAGCCCGATTGTGCGCTCAGTACAACCGATAGATACGTGATAATGACGATGATATATCAATTGATAACTGCGACGTGGAACACGTTAATGCCGCAGTATCGTGTTGTTCCAATAACAAAGAACATCTAATTATTGTGACATAATACTGTTGTATTGGAAACATGGAAGGTGCACAAATTCGGAAACAAGGAGTCGATAATCCGGCAGCAACCGAAGGTAAACCGTTATATTTAAAGTAGGTAGGTACTTGTACACATACACGTCACAATCTAATTATTCCAGACATAATTTATCTACTCTACAAATTACATATTCGCATTCATTGTAATTCCAATAAGTATTGTTTTTGTCGATTTGTATAACACAAGGAAACGAGTTTTACAATGATGTACATATGTACCTACACTATACATTGTACATATCAATTATATTCACTTTCGATGCAAGATCATCTTATTTTTAATTGAAAATACGTATACCTATAGGTACATATGTACGGATTAGTTGCATTACAGTATTGTGAACAAAGTTATATTTTAAAACATGTTGTGATTTCTTCGTCAATATTTAGGGCGCAATTATATCTAACATATCAGTAGGTACTGCCTCGTTGGTCGTGTTGGTTGCAAGAGCGACTGCCGATCGGGAGGTCTCAGCTTCAAATCCCGGGTCGGGCACTATAAGACTTTTCTAATTTAGATTTTCTAGTAGTGTCTCGTAGTCTGAGTGTGTGCCCGGTCCATGGCCATAAGCT
>DWTO01005093.1:0-10992 GCA_018244755.1 Jemadia pseudognetus
ATAGAGCTATTTGGCACCCGGTGCTCTCTGCCTACCCCGCAAGGGACCCGGCGTGATGATATGTATGTATGTATGTAAATTATCCCAGGTAATGGTTAAGCTCTTGCATCAATACTTTATCACAACATATTGATGTTTTGTTTGTAAATTTATAAATGAATGTCTATTATATAACAGTTACATTAATTTTTTAACATTCATGTATGTGCTTGTACATAGATCCTTTTCACATTTAGTCTGTCATTCACTATATCATGATTCACTATATCAACATTTGAGGGTTTTTGTCAGTCTACAATATTGAAATGGTAACTTAGCAGTATGGTACTTGTTTGGTTGAGGAAAGAAACTTACATTACATGAATTGTAATCTGTTTACATATTGTTAACACTCTTGCTGTTTTTTATTCTCATGTTTTACAGTCCCAACTATATATTCAATCAAATTCTTTACTTGTAATAAAAAAAATAACATCACACCTGTTATCCCCAAAGAGGTAGGCAGAGGAGTGTAGTACACTCCCATGTTTCACCAGTTACGATTACGTACCACTATGGAATAGGTGATAAGCCTATTGCCATGCACCGGGCACAAATCCAATAGCAAGTGATATTTAAACTTAAAACACACATTTTTAAGTGGTGCGCTAGGGTTTGAACCTGGTCTCCCGGAATGAGAGGCCAAATTTCAAACCACTAGGCTATCACTGCTAATGTTATTACTTGTAATAAATTTGTGTTAAAGATTGAATGTAATGTGAAGTTCTTTACTGCCCCTCAACCTTGGCGATCAATGTACCATTGTGCCAGGTATACAAGTAAGGAAAATAAACTACTTTGTAAAGTTAATCATTACTTGACATTACATATTGTTCTACACTACCACATACCTGCACATTGACCACTTCTTATCCTGTTTAATATTTGTAATTAACATAACTTCATTCGAAATTCTATAATAATACAATAACTTAATAATAATGTAACAACTTAATAATGACTGCCTCGTTGGTCGTGTTCGTTGCAAGTGTGACTGCCGATCACGAGGTCCTGGGTCGAACACTACAAAATTTTCTAATTTAGATTTTCTAGTAGTGGTTTGGAATCTGGACATGTGCCCGAAGCATGGCAATAGGCTCACCACCTATTCCATAGTGGCACGTAAACATAACCGGTGACACATGGGAGTGTTATGTATTCCTCTGCCTACCTCTTCGAGGATTACAGGCATGAAGTTACAATTACGTTAACTTAATAATAATGTAATAAAGAGGGAACTATCCACCACACTACTACTGCATTACTATGTAACACCAGTTACATTTACACCCCATAATGGAATAATAAGAGCCTAAGGACCATGCACAAATATGAACTCCAAACCACTACTAGAAATTTCAAGTTAGAACATTTCAACAGTCCTCAACCAGGAGGGATAGAGCCCAGAATCTCTTGATCCACAGACACTTACTACCACTCGACCAATCAGATAGTCATTCATGATATGTTTGACTACTAAATGTATTATACAAATTGCACACAGAGATTAACTGTTAACATAATAATATATTCCTACAGGATACTTTAGCCAATCTGGAGCGTCAAATTTATGCTTTTGAAGGATCATATTTGGAGGACACACAACTCTATGGTAATATTATTCGTGGTTGGGACAGATATCTCACAACAAATAAAAGTACAAATTCGAAAGCTGATAAACGTAATCGTAAATTCAAGGAGGCTGAAAGATTGTTCTCAAAATCCTCTATTACGTCTATGGCTGTAAGTTCAGTTAATATATTTTATTACTATCCTAACAGTTCCCCACTTTTTTGATAAAGACTATTTTGATAACAACTTCTTTAATGGAAATGAAACTTACTTTTTGCATTTTTGTTTGAATTAAAAACAATCTATATGTAAAATATGAGTTCATTCTGATCTAAATATTTTCTGATAGAAACTGGTATAACTGTTATTGTATTGTAGTAGAAACAGCAGCTATGTGTCTATTTTGGTGATCATTTTACTGTCCATTCAATGTTTTTTGTTCTCAATTACTTCACAAAATTTAATGACCATATTATGGTTATAAAATAGGTATATATGTATATTTACAGGCTGTCAGCGGTCTTGTAGATCCTGCTGATCCAAAAAGTAAGTATAGTATGCAATATAATTTCTATTTAGAATAATTTAAAATATAACAATGATGAGAAACCAATATGTACTTTTGCTTAGATGAGAGAAACAGTGAGACAGAGTCTCAGACCAATGAAGATTCTTCAGACACTCAGATCAGTACAAGTGTTACCATGGGAAGCCTGAACCATACTACAATTCACGGTTCAACGGAGAGCATTGCATCTAAGCCATCAGGGAAACAACAAACCAATGGCAGTATTGAAAAAGGCCTTAACCATATGCATACTAAACAAGCCGCTACACAGAAGATAGCAACTTCATCAGGAATGTTGCAGAAGGCATTTAGCAATGAAAATAAACTGTCAGCATTATCTGCTGTTGGGTTAGACAGCCGACCTGGAACACCGAAAGAAAAAGATAATTCGATGACGATTATAAACAAAGGAGACACCACACCCAATTCAGTAAAGCACAGGATCCCAGGTGTTGTCAACTCGAACTCTGTCAAGAAAAGCAGCAACAAGAAATCCAGACACAGGTAAATTCATTACACTGATTCATTCATTCATTGTTTGATCTCAAGTACATTAGGTACTAGTGAATGTGAAATTTATCCCTTTAACTATTGAATTAATGTAGAATTTCAAATATACAGGCACATTCAATAGGATATGTGATTTACACCTGGTATGTATTCTATTTGCAACATGTACAAATGAATATCAATTATTGTCTATGTGCAAATTAATATTGGTATACCATCTATAATTATTACTGTGCATATAATTCTTACAGTTTAATATGTGTGCAGCGTGATTATAACACCTACTGAATTTGATGGTAACTTAACAAAATATGTACCATATTAAAAGGGTTTTAATAAAACTCAAATATTTTAAAGTAGTTTCTTTTTATTTGGTACCCATAACAAAATATATTTGCAATTTTTTTTGGTCATGTAGGTTATTCATTTTCTGCATTAACTGAACTTAAGATAGATTGTTTAATTCTTGACTCTGAAATGAGAACATAAAATTAATGATGTTAAAAAATAAACTGGTGGAACATGTAACTATAATGAAATATTATCAATCTATTTGGTTTTGTGAAGATGATCGTTCAAAATGTACTTAAACTTTTGACTTACGTTTCAATACATTTGGCAAATCTCTTATTGGTCCATAAAATCTCACTGCTAAGTAAAAAACAATGGGAAGAAATGAAATAATGCTGGCACAGCACAAGAATGCTATTTGTGGTGTTCTTCTGAGCTGACAACAATCAAGATTCTTGCTCCAAATTAACCTGGTAGCATTCATCTGAAAATATAGTAAATGTTTTTGT
Source organism: Jemadia pseudognetus (assembly GCA_018244755.1). Lineage (NCBI taxonomy): Eukaryota > Metazoa > Arthropoda > Insecta > Lepidoptera > Hesperiidae > Jemadia > Jemadia pseudognetus. Next base: position 3,490 of record DWTO01005093.1, read on the forward strand.
AGTGTATCCTTGTATTTTAAATATTCTATACTTTAACTTTTTAATAATAAAGTGTTACATAAATGACTTTAGTAAATGTGTTTTAAATGTTTGATGTATTTGTGAACTCAATAAATGTGTTTTAAATATTTGATGTATTTGTGAACTCAATAAATGTGTTTTAAATGTTTGATGTATTTGTGAACTCAATAAATGTGTTTTAAATGTTTGATGTATTTGTGAACTCAATAAATGTTCAAAATAAACATGTGTTTCACTCACAGAATCCACTATGTCCATACATATGCTGTCCACTCCAATTTCATCTTTGCTTAAGGTCTTATAAAAGGTATCTAATTCAACATAAGTATCAAAGCAGTTTTTACACACACTGTTATCAACATCAGGTGGAGTGTACTTTAGAATACAATTCATTGTGTCATTGTACATTTTCTTGAAGACTATTGTTTCGTTTTTTAATATAGGAATGGTACCATTCCAATTATAACATGCTGAAAATAGAACGTAAAATACATTTTACCACTCAATATTAATTAAATACACTGACTAATTCAATACATTTATTCAAGAAATACTAATTTTGTTGTCAGTGTTGAATTTGTCAGCTATAATTAAATTATTATAACCAGTAATATTTACTTACAACTCAGAGTATGGATTTGCTTGCATGGAGGTTACAGGTGTGATGTTACATATTATAATAACTGTGACTCTGTAGATATTTAACCATTATTGTTAAATATCTACCACAGATGTAGGATACTATGATATCTACAGTCACAGTTGCCTAATATTATTTGACATATAAAATACATGTCAAGTAATCTAGTTCATAGATTAATGACTCATCGGTATTGTTGTGTTAAGTCAATAAGGCTATTTGTTAATGTAATTACATCTAGGTATTCCATGAAACAAAATAATTGGTAAGATATGATGAAAATATAGAAATATTTTTTTAGTTTGTGTTGAATATCTGGACCAGGCTATTTTATTCCTTACTTTTTTACTTATTTTACTTATTTATATTACTTAACACCTGGTTATGTAACTTTAAATTGTTGCCAAATTGAGTAAGAATTGAACAGTACTTTATGCACCTATGTACTAAAAAATACTCACTGTTGCAATTCCCCTTCTCCCACATGAGAGCTATGCCATCATGGAAGTCCATCACAACATTTAATCTGTCCTGTGCCATGTATAATGATCCACAAGAAGTCCCGTTGACAACTTTCTTAACAAGTTCATCATATTTATCGGAGAATTTTATATATTGATCAATACACTTTTCACACAATGTTATTGGCCTTGAATTACGTATGGAGCAAAAGGATAAGTCTGATGCGTATTGCGCAAACTCTTCTAAAGCTTTAGTACATTCTTCTGGATATGAATATTCAGATTGTACATTATATTCACTGAAAATAATATAGTTATGTATTAAGTATTCTGGAGTGGAGGTCACACCTTGACAAACGTAGCGTAGGACACCTTCCGGCTAGGTGGAGTGACGATATACGCAAACTGGCTGGCAGCGGTTGGATACAAAGAGTTGAAAATCGAGCTCAGTGGCATGCTATCGGAGTGGCCGATGGCCAGCAGTAGACGGGTATATGATCATGATATATTTGATATTTCTCAATAGAAGAAATATTATACTCACAGAGTAGTCAATCGACTTAGCCGTTTATTGTCTCCGTTTGAAATATCTGCACTCAGTAGAGTTAAAGAAATATTAAACAATAATAACGATAAAAAGTTCTTCATAATAAATTTTGAGAATTCCGTTCAATAACAATTTTCTTAAGCTAATAACTGTAACAAAGTTATAAAATTCAATGCCTTAATTAAAAGAAAACATTGTATTTATTCATCTCCATGTATTACTGGCTAACGTGTATTCCGCGTTACTTATAGAAAATGTTATTGGTCATATGTAGTAATAATACACATATTAGTTGCATTAAGTTTATGATTAATCCAATTATATATCAACAATCAACTATAAAGTATTATTGTTCAAAATAAACACCACAGACTACTAGACACAGCTGATCATATCATAATAATTGACTGACATTTCAGGAGTGACAGACTGCATATTGCGTTTTTAGCAGTAGTACGGACCATCCAGAATATAACAACTTTCTATAACTGGGTTACACTTACAATGTAACACAGATAGATGAAATAACTTATTCATGACCAAACCCTTTTCTTTTGTTTTACTAATTTTTGGTCTGGATCTGTTGTCACATGGGAGTGGGAGTGTGTTGCTATTTGCTATGTCAATGTTATGAAGGCTCTGTGGATGTTGCTATGCAAAAAATAATAACTGTCCATGTCAAATATGGCAGGCACCTTATTGGCATTGGCTGTGGCAATAGTTTTAAATTGTAGGATTTCAAAATAAGTGTTTTTAAGCTCATAAGGAATGTTATTTTAAAATTTTTAGAACTTCAACTTAAAGTAATGCTCTAAGCTGCTTTAAATTGTTTGTCAACTATTATTTTTCTTGGAGCTCCCATAGGCTTTAGACCTTATAAACTATTTTTAGACATCTTAATCCTTACAGATGAGACACTTTGTGCCCAGGATTCATATAACTTTTGCTAAGTTTCATAATGGTGCTACAATGTATTCGAATAACACACAGATTAATGCGTTATTTACGACCGTGTTTTTTTACACAAAGTTTGCACTATTCTGAGAATCTTATCGTTCTAGGCATAGAAACATCATGTGATGATACTGGTTGTGCAGTCGTTAACTCCACGGGGGTTGTGCTGGGAGAGTCATTATACTCCCAGAATCTTACACACCTTAGATATGGAGGAATTAATCCTTTAGTTGCCAGAGACTTACACAGGGAAAATATAGAACTGGCAGTAAGGGAAGCTTTAGACAAGTCTTGCACAACAATTAATGACATAGATGCTGTGGCAGTCACAGTTAAGCCTGGTTTATTAGTGAGCTTACAAATTGGAGTAAAATATGCAAAGTACTTAGAGAAGACCTTTGGTAAAACTTTGATTCCAATACATCATATGGAAGCCCATGCATTAGTAGCTAGAATGTATCACAACATAACATTTCCATACCTTGCTCTCTTAATATCTGGTGGACATTGTTTATTGGCACTTGTTAAGAATGTAGATGATTTTTATTTACTTGGTGAAAGTACTGATATATCACCCGGTGAGATGTTGGACAAAGCTGCAAGAAGAATGAAATTAAGAAATATTCCGACATTCTCCAAACTATGTGGAGGATCAGCCATTGAATTGGCAGCAAAGAATGCCCCAAATCATACATCATTTGAGTTACCGCTGCCTCTAGCTAAATACAGAGATTGCAACTTCAGTTTCAGTGGCCTCCAGGATGCGCTTACTCACCATATTTTGAGGAAAGAGAAGGAACATCGTATTATGGGAGATGAGTTGATTCCTGAAGTATATGACTTATGTGCATCATTGCAGACAATTATTGCCGAACATATTGCCCATAGGACTGATCGAGCTATTTTATATTGTATTGAAAATAATATATTTCAAGATAACAATAGACATATTGTAGTATCTGGTGGTGTTGCATGTAATAATTTCATATTCGAATTTATAAAAGCAATTGGCAATAGAAGAAACTGCAATGTGTATAGACCTCCGGCATCTGTTTGTACTGATAACGGCATAATGATAGGATGGAACGGTATTGAAAAATTTAGAAACAATAAATGTGTCAAGAAATTCACTATCAAAGATATAGATCCTAAAGCACCTTTAGGTAAATGTTGCATAAAAGATGTTAAAGCCGCTAATATTTATGTAAGAGTAACTAGATTGAAACATATAATGGCAAGTGGTAATATACCAAATGTGATGTTATAAATGATGAATCTAAAATATGTATATATTTGTTAAATTGAAATAAACACCAAAATTGATATCAATCGATTTTTCTTTATTACAGTATATCTATTGCATAGTTAAATAAATTGATCACTGTTTAAGCTTAACAACAACATTATTGGTGGTTTCATCTACTTGGCTGCTTTTTGTTGCAAATCTGAAAATCAGAGAAGGTTAAATCAATTTCATTTAATATTAGTTTAACATTAATATTATTAAATTAGTACAGTTGATTTTGTAGATTTTTATTTCACTTTGTTGTCTTATTAACTTTAGATCCAAAATGTAACATTACACCTGTTACCTCCGAAGAGGTAGGCAAAAGTGTGTAGAAAACTCCCACATTTCATCACTACATTTACGTCCCACTATGGAATAGGTGGTGAGCCTATTGCCATGTATCGGGCACACATACAGACTCTGAGCCACTTCTAGATAATCTAAATTAGAAAAATCTTACAGTGCCCGACCCGGGATTTGAACTCAGGACCTCCTGATCTGCATGACCAACGAGGCTATCATATAAACTGAATTTGTAACATTACAATTTCACTGAATCATTATCAGCCTATTAGTGGATGAAAATAGGCTGATAATAATGATTCCAGACAAAGTCCTCTCCAATAGCTCAATCTTCCGCTGTTTGCATCCAATCAATGCCAGGCATTTAGCATATAATTCATTGAATAAAACTATCATTTTCTCATCGTTTTTCTATATCACTGTTATAAACATACTGAAGAAATTAATTTGTTGCCTAATATCTTATAATATGCAACAACAATGTACGATTTTGAATTTTCCATTGTTTTTCTATATAACTTATAAATATGTTTAAGAGGCACGACAGGTGTGCAAGAATAGATATTTGGCACGCTGTGCTCTCTGCCTACCCCGCAAGGGACCTGGCGTGAAGATATGTATGTATATAAATATACTGAAAGAAATTAATTTGTTGCCAAATATATTATGATATGCACCAATGCAAGATTTGAATAAATATTTCAAATAGGATACACAGTGCATGAAATTCCAAACATCTATATTTTTAAATTTTTTTATTTGCTTATGTGGGGGCTTGAGTCTGGAGACACAAGGTGGGCTACTCTTGTAAAGGTGGTCTGTGCCTGAAACATCTATATCCTAATATTTTTGATGCACTCCTTATATAGACAAAATCATGTAATTAAGGGACTCAAAATACAAGTGATATTTATATATGACCTATACTAAACATCAGTGATACAATTGAATTAGTTGAATATAATATAAATGATGAAAATACAAATTATTTAGGGTTAACAAGTCTCAACTAACTAAATCACACAATTATTCACACACAATGCTTTGATATTAGTAGTTTTAAAGTTATAATCAAGAAATTTTTCATCACTCATTACTATAATCTACAGTTGGTTACATATTTTGGTCATTGTGGGTACTTTATGAGGCAAAAATTATTAGTTTCAACTACATGCTATAAGGCAGACAATCACAGTTCTCTGAACACAAATTTGTCACATTAGCTGCCTAACTTACTCATTGTTTACTCCTTTTCATCTGGAAAATTATCAAACAACTTTAGTACACAAATTTATTATTGTGTAAAAAATTACCTTTTCAGTGCATGCTTTTGAAGTAGTTTACTATTTATTTAGCAGACATAGCTATAAAATGTAGTTTCCTTATCACATTATTAATATCTATAAAACCTTAAACCATTTGGTATACCCGAGTGATTTTCAATTCTGCTTGTAACACGCTGGTTTTCTTCGAAAATATTGAGAAGTAACAAGATTTCAACTTACGTGCTGGTCTGCCATTAGCCCAAGGAGTAATACGGACGTGTGAATCATCACGTTTAAGGGCTTCAGTACGAAATTCAGCTTTCAAAGATCTCCTCAGAACCTTGGCGGCTATGTTGGAGTAGTTTATGTAACTGCAATTATTCCAATATATTAAAAGATGCGAATTCTGCATTATAGACTTGTCATGCAAATTTATTTTAACAAAGAGCTTACTTTAGACCTACTTGTCTCCAGGCACTCATTTTAGGTAATTAAAATTTGCCGGAGATTAGAAAACAACAGCGAGATCCAAAAATTTATTCTGTCGACCCACACCACAAAGTATGATGTAACAGCTGGCTGTACTGTAGACTGTAGTACAGCTTGTACAGTACGTAGAACAGATAAAACACAAAGAAAAAGAAAGAGCGTATACAGATTCAATAATAAACTATTCTCTATAATTGGTTTCGGTATGGAAACTCGACTGTTCACTACTTAGCATCCAACATTCAAATTGTTGCTTATAAGTTAAAGGACATGAAATTTACCTACTTAGTTGTTTGTTTTGCTAATCGAATTTTGTGTTGGTTTTACTTTGAAATAACATTTGGGGTACGTTCTATTAAGCGTTCACAACGACCACGCTCACGTGCACAGATTTTACCGTTCCACTATTGCCCAAGCGTTGAAATCGTAAACCGATGTGGATTGGATTATGGAGCGTTTAGAGCAGTGTTTCCCAACGTGGGGCTCACGCCCCACAGAGTGGCAATTTAATAGTTAAAGGGCGCAATTTGAAAATAGATTTGACACGACTTTAACCCGTTCGCTCTGGGACATTTAAATGTAATGCTACATATCTGTCCCAATTTTAACAAAAAAGCAAATTCTTAAATAAATGCTAATCAAATTCTTAAATGTAATAAATTACTAAAGAAAAATAAGTATTAAAATTAGTTGGAATTTGAATTTCAGGTTTTCATTATACCCTTTGAACTTTTACTTACCGTACTGCGTTTTGTATACAATTTAATAGTGATTTATTCGTAGATCCTATCATTTATGTTTCGTAAGCGAACAAATGAATTTTTTAATGTTAAAAATGTTACAGAGGGGAGCATAAAAATTAGAAAATTAGAAAAATTAGAAAGCGTATGGTGGGGCATGGCATAAAGGAGGTTGGGAAACACTGGTTTAAAGCGTTGGAGTATAATAACAAATGGCAAGCTAAAAAAAATATAGCAAAAGCTTTAAGAGTTTAGGTTACAATGTGTAAATCTTAACAATCAATTCTTATAATTATTAGTTAAATTGATTTGCATATTTTGAAAAGGTATAATTCAATTTCTATACATTAAAGTGGCGTATTTAATAAATTATATTCCAATAAATCATGTCTTTTGCGACGTTGCTTTGGCGTTTTAAAATACCCCAAATTTTATGGAACGATGCACTATGCACTACGACCCACGTCTTGAAATGGTCACCGCGAGCTCCACGTGCTAGTCATGTCTGCCGACGAACGGACAATCGGTGGAGCAAGCGAGTTCTGGACTGGAAACCGCGACTCGGCAAACGTAGTGTAGTACCCCCTCCGACTGGGTGGGGTGACAATCTGCGAAAGGCTGCAGGCAGAAGCTGTATGCGACAAGCCGAAGACAGGGCGCGGTGACGCTCTTTGAGGGAGGCCTATGTCAAGCAGTGAACTGAGATAGGCTGATGATGATGATGAGCTCCATGTGAGCGTAAGTCATGACGTCATTAGTGAGGTATTTTTCATCACGACCACAATGATTGTGGAC
>DWTO01005094.1:0-10992 GCA_018244755.1 Jemadia pseudognetus
CACTTGCAACCAACACGACCAACGAGGCAGTCGAGTAATTAAAAGTACATATATCTATATGTTGCTGTTGGCTGCCTCCTAGGTGCAGTGGTCGGCAGTAAGGTCACGGTAGATGAGACGAGTTGAAGCAGCATCCAGTAAAATTACATCCTAGTGATCTTATTTCGAAAATTATTAGATTTATAAGTAAGCTAAATATTTGCAATAGGCTCACGATCTATTCAATAGTGGGATGTAAATGTAACTGGTGAAACGTGGGAGTTTTCTACACTCCTCTACCCACCTTTGCGGGGATTATAGGTATGATGTTGCGTTTTTTCCAAATATTTGGATGGTAATAAGAAGTTGGAAGAAGAAGTAAGAAGTTTTCAGTCTGTTCAGTCCAGGTCAGTTTAGTCTGCGTATTGCTACAACAACAGTAGCAATGCAGTAGCAGCTTAGCGTCACTCTATCTACAAAAACTACATCATCTTATCGAAAAACGAAAATAAAAGACGAAGCGAGATCCTTTGGCGACAGACTGTTCAGTTGTTATGAAAATTTTATAATACATTATTCCAACAATTCCATTATATCAATCTACAAGAATGCATTAAGCTGAAACTATCCAAGAGTAAACCCTGTAATCCCGATACGATGGCACAGCTGCGGCTTCACAGAAGCGGCGACGCCATTTTGTTCCAGACCCGCTTTTCGTCAGGTGTCAAATATCTTGATCAGTTAAAGATGAGTTTTTAGCCAGTACACGAGTAAATACATCTATGAACAATGGGTTTACGTGAGAAAGTGGAAAATTGTGGTAATGAATAAGTTATGTACCGTATTACGGTTGCAGCCGGTGTTCTCTCGAATAGAGTAGTGTGATGTTGAAGAGTGATGAAATGGGACGTCACTGTATATAATATGTATGTTGCATAAATGGATATATTTATATACGTGTAATGTATAGGTATGTACATACATATATGTACATATTATGATTTAAACAAAAATTTACATATATGGAATTTTGATGAAATTGTTATACAAGCAATTCGCGTTTCATTCTCACGGGCGACCACATCAATACATATAATCAGGATTAGTATGATATATGAAACTATACTGATTGCAGCATGTATGTAACTCATTATTTGCAGTCTAGTTACCAATAAATAATAATTTACTGTCACTAACAATTTTCATCTACGTTTATACCTACTCCTAAATGTTGAGAAGAACGATCCAATGTAGGTATAAAATATAAGTGAATTTGGAAAATATCATAATTTAAACGTATATAAGCGGGGTTCACGGAGAGAATTTAGGTCTACAAATAAAAGGGAATAATTACCTCAGAGTATTATAATAGTTAATCTGTCAGCGTATTACATTGCTGACAAGGTAATGACGTGCGGTCGGAAGCCTTAACATTGTGCGATGTAAGACGGGGAGGTACGAAATTACTGCGCCGGCAGTAGCGGGAGTAGCGACTGTGTTTGAAGTTCAAATACAGTCTACAAATAAATGTAGCATAGTTGAAATATCAAGTTTAATATGTGCCCTTATTATTTTACTGTGCATCATTGCGTAGGTTAATTTAATCTCTTTTTTATTATATTTTTTTATTATAAATTTCAATATTTTCTTAGTTTTACGAGCTTTGTTATATAAGATAATAGAACAATTTTTCAGCATCTCATATTATTCGATATAATTGGGTCCCAGTTGTTTTAAGGCTTCGACATAACTAAAATAAGACAGAGAGTGAGAGGGCTGAGGGTTTTTCCACTATTTTCTAATAAACCTTATATTGTCTGTGATTATGTATTAGCATATTAAGGCTGCAGGCAGATACTGGATGCGGCAAGCCGAGGACAGGCCGCGATGGCGCTCTTTGGGGGAGGCTTATGTCCAGCTGTGGACTAAGATAGGCTGATGATGTAATGTGATGTGATATTATGTCAATTTATATCAATCTAGGACCCTTATAGCATACAACTATTAATAGGAAGCTGTGAATTAAATCTTATTTGCTAATTGAAGCTTATGCTTGAGCTAATTGAATTGCTTAAGTGAATTTACCTACTGAATTACTTAACTATGGATATATATACCTACACAAGGTAGAACTGTCTAACTTGTAAACTTTTATGGTAAACAATCAATCATGCATAGAACGTACGAATATTTGGTTAATTTGTTTTTAGAATAGAGGAAATATTTTCCGCTCCTCCATGTAAACATTTTCATTCGAAAATATTATGTTATCTCGCGAGAATAGCGAACAGATTGGTACAAAATACAACAATGAGGTCGCGTATCTGCCATAATGAGGTCGCTGAAGGCAGGAAAATACTGATTTGTTGTGTATGGGACAAGTAAGGACTTTTTAAAAGAACGTTCTGATTACACGGTGGGCCGAAATTTTTGTTATTTACGTTCATATAAACTTGACACGTTTGTTATCATGTTCGAGTATCTACTCGATTTCATGCCACACAAGCGTTTATAGAACTTAGGTACTCGTATGTATATGTTCCGGATTCGGGCATAACGCACAGAAAATGGGAAAGCCCTTTGGGTGTGGCATTTTTTTACATTATAAAATAAAAATTACCATAGTAACATTTGTTCAAAAACCGTAACATAATGCCTATAATTCGTGAAGAGGTAAACAGAGGATAGAACATTCCCATGTTTCACCAGTTACATTCACGTCTCATGTGTCTTAAATTATGTGCGTTTAAAAATTAAGTCCGACTTGTTTCAACGTCGAAAAAGAGACATTTCGGGAAAACCTGCACACCTTAAAAGTTCTTCATAATGTTCTTGAAAACGTTTACAATCTATCAACCCACACTTGCTGAACATGGCAGACCAAGGAATTTACCTTTCTATTTTTGATATGATTCTGAAGATGCGTGTCCAAAAGAGGAACGATCATAGATTAAATACAAATATACATTAATCATTATAAATATTACAAAAAATATGAACAATATACGGGGTATATGTTTCCCCCCATATTCAGCAATGTAATGGTTTTCGATTTCAAATGTGAACAGAAATTAAAAGATAGTTTCATACGTTTGCATTCGCTTGAAGCAATCAAAAACTCGAACGTATATAGCCCAGCGAGATACGAGAATGGGATTGAAAAAATAGCAACGCGGATGTAACCGGAATTTTTAAATTATACGACGAATTCAATTGCAAAGGTATAACTTTAGGTTAAATTCTCAACAGGACGTGCGCGGTGCGATCGTACGAAGAAATAAATTTTGATACGACCGATCAATAAGCGGGCAACTTACGATCAGATTTGCGCGGGAATTTGCACTTAACGGATATAAGTTTCACTTAAGCGGAATTTATTTCACACTGCCTTGCGCTGTGGAAGCTGCTATATTAATAAAGTTTAAAGTCATATAAATTTACAATATAACACTGATATTTTTAAAATGCCGTTACCGAAGAATTAACAAAGTTTGTAGCCGTAATGTGTTATACCAGATTAAAATTAATTTATGCGAGTTACAATTTTTAAAGATACGATAGTTTCATATTTTTTATAGTCATAATATAGCCATTTATTGTCATAGTATTAAATACCTAGTACAGTTCTTTACAATATGGATATGAATAAAATTTATTTATTTATTACATACACACATAAATATGTATGTAATATGTAGGATATGTATGTACATATCCTCATGGCAGGTCCCTTACGGGGTAGGCAGAGAGCGCCGAGTGCCAAATAACTCTATCCTACAGTCTGTAAGGATAGATTTATTACAGCGCGGCAGGTCTGTAAGCTACAGACCTGCCGCGCGTCCTCCACGTTCATCATTCTCTTTATTCATTATTTTTCATTCATTTATTTATTATTTAAATTTATTTTAATTAATTAAACGCTATTAAACTTCAGCGTTTTTTCTTGATACGAAGGTACATAGCTGGATAGATAGAGATGTATGAATTCTATCTAAAATGACGTATCAATAAGTGCCAATTTACACTTAGCGGATATAAGTTTCGCTTAGCCGGATTTATTTTACACGGGCATGCACGTGCCGGTGAAATTGACAAAGTTAGTGCCTGAGCGCAATTTGATAGAATTATTTCTATACTTAGAGAGAACACTACTAGTACATAGTATATGTATAAAGGACTATGTGCGATAGTAGTTTTGCCGTTTCGGTCAAAAAGGGGGCTTCTATGTTCTGGTTTAAAACCCACTGGTTCCTGGTTGTTACTGTTGTCTCTTCAAAAATTTTGAAAAGCTGTTGAATGCCATCCAACAGAAGGCTCAGCCATCATCTGACCCATACCTTCGTCTATACGTGCTGGAGTGGCACGATGCAGCCTTCGAACTTCCTGTGCTTGCAGCGAGGGAACAGTTCCAGCTGTGGGATGTAAAAAGGGCTATGGGCGAACATATAAATAGTATGAAAAATCCAAGGTTATATTCAAAATTCAAAGATGTTTAGGTCGGCACGTACGTGTATGATAGCTTCACACATATTTTTTCTCAAAACTGAATATCATCAGAGCGCATAGATTATAGTGTTGCGTCCATTTTATTGTTATTCTTGACATCATAATAACCTTTAGGTTAATAGATTTTTACATTGTTCATTAGTACGTACAACGTGCGTCAAAATCTGAAATTATACTTTAATCGAATAATAAATGAAACAGACTGTGTATTTTTAAGAACTTTTAAAAAAATGGTCAATGTTTCTGTGTTCCGTTTAAAAATTTGCATGCAAAAAGCATTCAAAGTTGTCTCGGTTAAAAATTAATTCAATTTTACCCGCAGGCTCCAGATGGGACCTACTGTCAAATGACAAATTCCCTGTGAGAAGACGACATAATTTTAGTACACAAGGATGCGTAGGCTGACTTAGCTTTTCGTGACGTGTTCATTAGGGCTATGGAACTGCTAAATGACTTGTGATTTGATTCAAAATATTATCTTTTGGGAAAGGAAATTAAAACATTTCTTTTATTGTTTCAATTTTCGTCCTTCTGCTACGCTAGATTACTTTTCTCTTAGAATTTGCACTAAAATAGTTTATTATACTTAGAGAACACTTATTATACTTAGCTTTTTTATTACATTTTGTTTCGCTATTTTTAGTTTTTATTTTTGATACAACAATTTCAGTTATGTAGGCCAAAAATTGTTTATGATCACTAAATTAAGTTTCAGTAAACTGTTAGAATGTGGGTTACAAAAAAATCAAAACAATTTTGTTTCAAAGCAGATAATTACTTTTATCTTCCGTTTCCTTCATCGAGAACTAATCAATTAATTTTGAAGCAGGCATATACTGAGTGAAATTGAGGCAAAGAAGTGTAAGAGGCAAGAAAAAATACTGAAAAAAATTGTGAATTGACATTAAAATTTATTCACCTTTTATTGCTTGAATTTTTTTGTAGCCGTGTGTCTCACATCGCGATGTGGTACGCTGCATTGTTACATGCTGGTGAATAGTTCGCGGTCTTGCGACGTAACGTGCAAAGGAATAAATTTTAACCGCCCGGTTTTAATAAATTGAGTTCCTATTCTAATTCGTACAAAAATTTATAGCAAGCAAGTACGAAGTTCACAGCGATGTTTTATCTTATACGATCACGACTGTAATATCCGAAGTGGTAGGCAGAGGAGTGCAATACGTTCCCACGTTTTGCTAGTTACGTTTACATACCAGTACTTATTGCTGCAATATTCAGTTATTCTTAATTATTTGCATCTTTTGACCTCTCGCAGCTGAAATAAAATGGCATCTATTTTGCAAAAGAATCCTCATGTCAAAATTAGAACAAAGAGTTTTATCGGCTTCCATTTCTCAATAAAAATGTGAGAAAAGTATTGTTGGATCGGATATTTATATCTTAAATACGTTTCAATGAAGATAATGATAACATTAAGCCAGACCCGAGATCGTATACCTTATTTTATTTTATATTAGCTTTCTACACAAGACATATGAGCAACGTTCTTTTATGAAGTCAAATCGGGGAGTATTGGGCAGTTTTCTCTACAGAGACAACATACTCGTATACGCATTTGTTACTCTCCGTTCTTTGTGACCGTGTGTCACCCAGTGCGATGTATGTAGATCTCAGCATTAGCACACGATGTTGGCAAATAGTTCAGTACCGTCTCACCACCCAATATGCATCGTTATCAAGTTCTACCGTGTTGCAAAGATTAAACCACCTTTTGAATTGACTTGGTTGGTCGATGTCATAAATTGATTTTATTGCCTACAAGCTAATGATTTAGTAGTTTAAGTAGTATTGTTTGTACAATAAGGATATCTTAAAAAATATAAACTTATTTAAAGAACATGTTTAACTTGTGAGTAAAGTACTTATACGTACATTTCTTTGTTAGCATATCATTAAGCTGAATAGATATTTATAGGCAACTATTAATAGAATATAATTAATATATAGATGTGTTTCTAAAAGTTTCCCTAATACGTATTACGAGTAAGTCCACCTGTTGTGTAAAACAATTAAGTGCAAATAAATAAAGCAATATTAACAACTGCCTCGACTTAACTGCCTCGTTGGTCGTGTTGGTTGCAAGTACGACTGCCGCTCGGGAGGTCCCAGGTTCGATTCCCGGGTCGAACAGTACAAAATTTTCTAATTTAGATTTTCTAGTAGTGGTTCTGAGTCTGGATATGTGCCCGGTGTATGGCAAAAGGTTCACCACTTATTCCATAGTGGAACGTAAACGTAACCGGTGAAACGTGGGAGTGTTCTGCATTCCTCTGCCTACCTATTCGGGGATTACGGGCGTGAAGTTAGGTTAATGTTAACAACTTTTGTTTTGAGATGTTCCTTCATTCACTCGTATAAACAATATTTTTGATACTGTAATTTTTGGGTGATTACAAGCGTAATATCACGCGTTTAATCCCTCAAAAAGGTAAGCAGAGGAGTGTAGTCCCACTCGACTCCCACGTTTCACCAGTTTTACGTTTATGTCCCGCTATGGAATCAGGGCTGAGCCTCTTGTCATTAACAAGCCAAGAATCGTAGCGCTAAGAATAAATGTCTATTTATTCAATGATTAAGTTAAATAAATTTATCCATCTTCCTTCCCTTTGTTTACTGTGTTTTATTGACTGACGATAAAATACGACCAGCGTGATGGGAACAACATAACTTTCCAAGTAAAAGTTCCGGTAAGTAGAAAACAATTGCCCATCAGTCAGGGACGTAATCGATAAATATTGTTATAAGTCGCGTAGTATCAAGAAAATGTTAGGTGAGGTTCGGGTACGAGGAAAATGAATATTTCTGTAATTAAGATAACATAGCATACAAACGGATAGTTAGTCGTAAGTAGGTGTTGACGTCCTTTATATCCGCAAACAATCTCGAATAGGATTTTAGAAATGGTACTGTTAGTGTTAATCGGTTTGTTTACTTAAGAATTGTTAATTAAGTTGTTTAACAAAGAATTGTATGGATAAGATGATCCAAATATGTCACAATTGTGCATAGATGAAATATAACCTTAAAAGTTAATAAAGTGTTTATAGTCTTAATTTGTCATACTATACTCGACGATATTAACTGTCCATTAGTTATTATCGTCTATCTAGTTTGAAATTTGATGGTGTTTACTGATGGCAGTGGTAATGATGGAAGGTATTGGTGATGATAATATTATTATTTCCCAGAGTACTATTATTATTATTATATTATGAGTATTAAACAGTTTGTTATGTAATTTGCTAGGTTCTATTAAAATAATATTAGGTTAAAATATTGTTTGTTAGAGAAGCGGAATGCAGGACTTAAATCATTTCTAAAATTCTAATTATGTCTCTTTCTATTACTAGATTGCCGTTAGTTTTTAATGCTCATAAGGTTATACACTAGAATAAAACTGAAAGTATAATATTAACCCCACATTTATCTCCATATATCTTACTGGTGACTAATAACTTTATTAGACATATGTTATATGCGTACTTGTTTGTATATAAATATTAATGTTAGGGGAATATTGACATACCGACATTTTGAAAAAAAAACTGTTATTTACTTTACCTGTGTCATACGATAATGCCATTGACCGCTCAAGTTGCAAAGCGAGAGTCTACTGTACAGTAAATATGAAGTAGAACGGATTTGAATAATTGGTAGTGAGAGCAACGGTCAGTTTGTTTCATTTACATAGAGGTGTTGACTCTAAATGTTATCTCTGATATAAATAATGTGTATGTCGCTTGAGCTGCTTAATATTTTGAATAATTGTAAGACTATAGTGCAGTGTAGATGGATGCTAAATAGACGATATTTTTTATTTATAAACTAAACCCAACACCGTCGCATATGGACACCCGTCGTTAAATCTAGTATTGGAATTGAAAGAGAGATTTTTTCAGACATTTCTTATAAAGCGCCAGATCATAGCGCTCCTAAAATACCTTCACAGTTCACTGGACGGGAAAGAAATTCCCTCGTCAAAATGAAGTTGATGTTGATGAGCTTACAAGGACATTGCGAGTTAGTGTTAAGTTGAAACGTGATCATAGGCGGACGCGCATACAGTCAACAAAAAATTAGTATGCAGCGAACATTTGCCTATGCACTGTGACCCTTTGAAATGCATACGATCGCGCATACTGATGCCGACCTGTCTGTACCCATTGACGGTAACGCGATGTGGCACGATATGCGTACTTCTGCGGTGCTTTTGACGCTCTACGTAGAGCTTAAGTAATTCATGACCTTCTTACTTTAATAATTACTACCTGTTGTTATAATGCTGTATTTACACATAGATGGTGTGAAGACATATATTTTCATTTAATATTATTATTGGTATTAAGTAAATTTTTGAAAGTATTTAGCTGTGAAATTAATATTTTTATAGAAATTATTAAATTACAAGGGAACGACTAATTATCATTAAAATGAATTTTAATTTACTTTTAAGTTAAATTTTTGTTTTAGTATTTGATATTTGTTCTATACAAGATACAGAAATTACTGACATTCATTGATTGTCTGTATAGTCTATTTGTATGTCACTCTTACTAAATTTCTAAACATATCTTACTATCTTAATAATTTCATTTAAGTTTACATTTTAGTATTAAAACAATGTGATGTATTTTATTAATACTGCGGTGAGGAATAGCTCCATTTATGTGTAATTAATTATATATCTTCGATAAGAGACATCTTCTATTTTGTAGTGCTAAGAAGTATTTATAAAATTATTTAGTTATTCAATGTTCCAAAAAAGAATCAAGTCAATATCTCCAAGAAAATTATTTGCCACCAAATTTCATCTTGTTGTAATAATAATGTCAGCACAATGTTGTCTCAGGAAATACAAACGACAATTCAATAACACAATAATATGTGTAATATTGACGCCCATATCACAACAACCTCACAGACAGACATACATATTGTTAATATGTATTTACAACTAGGTCACGTTCACTCGATGACGTGAGGCGCCGGTCCGCTGGTTCTGGGGTCATCGACGTCCGCAGAACTTTGGGAATACGACCTTTTTAGACTACTACTGCTCCTTTAGGAAGGTCGACAGGTTCCAGGTCGGTACTCGTGCCGTAAATCACCTAACTTACAATCTGCAATTTGGTTTTGTCATTCAAAATTTCCACGAATCCGCAGGCTTGCCTTGCGTGGCATAGTGGAAACGGAAGACATGGACGGACGTAATTGACTGTTCGTCTGTACAGAACCTTTGGTCATTTTGTGTTATACTACACTGATTGTGATAAAGAGGCTTTTTCTTTTCACATTCCACTTTAACGAAGCGGTTTACGCTTGATGTGTTCTACAAATTTGCATATTTTATTTACTATTGGATTTGTTGTAGGTGATCCTTCGATTTCATTCTTCCTGTCGTCCGTTTCATGCTCCGCTGGCGATCGGTAGATATCGTCTAATCGCGTAAAGCACGACCGTCACGATGCTACGCGTCATCATCTCATTCTTCATCATTATTTTATCACACTGAAACAAATGTATGGGCGAAAAGATTGTAGTACAATGTTATATTCACTTTCCAAGGGACATCTAAAGATGGTTTAAAAGGAGGTAATGATGTGTTCTAATTAAATCATTCAGTAGTATGCAATCGAAGTAGTTTGTGTAAGAAAATTTTCGACAGCCTGTTCAAAGCGGTTATTCAACATGAACTAACGCTGCATATTAGTTGTAAGCAACTTGGCGCTCGTAGATTCCTGATAGACTAAGTTTGTTACTCCTTAAATTACTTTGGTTGTGCTCGAGGTGTGATTGGAACTGAACTATCTTAATTAGATCGTCCATACTTACTGTCTTACGTGCCGTTGAGTATTTAGTCGTTCGTTATTAACGTGTAGAAGCAGACAATTACCTTTATATATTTCATGTTAAATTGTTATCTGAACTTTATTAAATAAAGCTATAGGTATACCTATTTCAATTTACTGGATAACATTTCATTACAATTCGCACGTGATGGAAAATTTTAATTAATTCACAAACGGATCTCTGCTTCTAGGGCAGATAACAATGAACCTTGCTAAATAATGCATATAGCCCTCTTGCGGTTTAGAGCGTGTATTAAGTAAATTTTCACTCTGACAGCTAGTGGCTATTGAGCGAGGGGAAGTTAACTATTCTGCGTTTAACTAAATGTAAACAATTTGTCTGCGTATAGAATCGTTCTGAATAAAATGATGACCAAATTAAATAATACGTAATATGAATAATATCTACCGTCAACCACCATACAGTCATTTGTTTCCAAACTACGAGAAGATATATACAAGCCTTACCTTCATATCATATACAATATGATATTCTCGTACCAAGTGTAGTATGTATGTATATATATATGTATATATATATATGTTTATATACACTATAGATAAACAGGTGCATGAACAGACTCGGAGTGAATACTTGTGCTTATAAAAAAACATGCATTTTTATTGACAGTGGAAC
>DWTO01005095.1:0-10992 GCA_018244755.1 Jemadia pseudognetus
CATCTCTTGCACGACGTGCATCCTGCTATATGTACAACAGACGAGGCTTCGGTGACGGCTATATGCCCTGGCCGCCGATGGACAATAGCACAAGTGGTATAATGAGTTGCGCCCTGCGAGCTCCAACGCATTCCAAGCGTAGGTTTTAAGGAGAAAAGGGCTAATTAGGGTAGCCCTCTCTCCAGAAGTGGACTGTGACAGCCCGATAGTCATGACAACAGTGTTATTGCGAGATAAATAATGACGACATATTGTACACTTTTGAGCACAATACCCATATCTGTTTACAAATGGTACTGAACTCTGAACCTTGTCAAATAATAGCACAAAAACATTCATATCATAACGACTTTTATCAATTTACACACACATTTTCTACAAGAGATATTGTTATCTGTGTTACAATTTCGGATCTCATTGTATTGCGTTTTATTTTTGTTTTAACGGCTAGATAGTATTTTAATATGTACACATACACACATGTTATGTAGGTATTCCTAAATTGGCTGCCTCGTTGGTCGAGCGGTTGTAAAAGCGACTTCCAATCGAGATGTGTTGGTCTCGATTCCCGTGTTGGGTACAATCATGTTTGCCTAACTTAGAATTTCTAGTACATAGTAGTTTAGAGTCTGAATTTGTGCCCGATATATGATAGTAGGCTCTCCTCCTGATCCATGGTGGGACATAGAATATACTAGGTGAATCGCGCAAGTGTACGACACTCGTAAGCCTACCACGTCGGGAAATACAACCGTGAAGGTAGAAAAAAATATAAAAGTGTTCGTTTTGTAGTTCGTTTGTCTTGCCTCTCTTGGAATACGATGGATGTGAACAATTTGTACTGTCGTTTTTATCATTTGTTCATAAGGTTTGGACTTAGTACCACCTACACACAACATGCCATCAGTAGCGCCAGTGGTATCAGGCAATTAACAGTACATAATTTATGAGACGTTTTCATGTAGCCCCTCAATGTCTGAACTCTAATATTAAACAATGGTGGACCTGTACAAAAGTTCAGTCAACAACAAGAGAATATAAAAATAGGTGAAATCTCCTTAACATTTTTTATGTTCTTGTAATGTATGTGTGGGATTACCTTATATTTTATTACACTTCGAAGTGCGGGGTACTTTTACAATCATTCTCGACTAAGTTATTGAAGTGCTCAACTATATTTTCTTTATACTAGTTCCAAGATTCTCTTAGTACATATAATTGATATAATACATATTATTATATTCCTGTTCTGTACATATCAGTGGGATAACATTACGCTGGGAAATTTTAGTGATAAACCACATTTTTTCTCGGTATGACAATATTATAATGACTTGAGTTGGAAATATTGAAAATATATTATGATTTCATATGACAGAGATGCAACGCGCGTTTCCTGTGACTACTTACTTACTTACTCCTTTGACGCAATGGCCCGAAGTGGATCTTGGTCTGCGACACGAGAGCTCGCCACTTTTTCCGATCCAGCGCAACTTAAATTATAATTAAAAATAAATTAAATTATAACTAACCTTGTTTCTTATGATTACATAAATATATTATTTATCACTATCGCGATGTAAAATACTCTATAGTATGAAATAGATTTATTTTGTTATCCTCTGTGGAGCGATCTGTTATGATTTTCTTGGAGAAAATCAAACACCTGTGACTATTTTCATCAGTACAGTTACGCCCTATCTCTTACGGGGTAAGTACATAGCACCGAGTGTCAAGTATTTATATTCTTAAACACCTGACTTGCTTCGCCGACTTGATTTCTTCGTAGACCATGTACGGTTTCGGAAACTTTTCACTCCTATGAGCGAGTTTCTGATATATTTGGTCAAGACATCTATGTATGTCTTCGTCTTCCCTAGTAAGTGTACTAAAATGCGAGTTTAATAATAATATTGCGGGAAAGTATTTTTGCCCTGAACAAAATATACAAATTCTTGTGTACCAATTATAATTAGTCGACATCAGTTCTTTAACCTCTTGTTCGACACTGACTAGTTAGTATCTTCGCCTATTGTATCAAAATCATACCCAGTAGTGCACTGTCAATCTATTGAAGTTCTTATAAATTTATCGTTTACTTATATATCTTCATACAAGATAAATAACAATGTAGGATTATTTCTGATATCTGTATTTATATTATCTGTAAAGATAGAGATACGACACGTTTGGAAAATTTGGCGTGATCCTATAATAATGATAAAGAATTTACAACTTAGACGCTTCAATGTTATTGACGCAGGCGCTTCAGATAGAGCCGTCAACACAGACTTTATTAAGTTGGAACGAAGATTTATGCTGAACCTTTTTGGGGGACTTATCCATGGACCCATAAATCCCGTTTCGCCTCACTAAGCGCTTTATCGGACGCCCACTGCACGCAAATCAAATTAAGGTCCGATTAAACTCCGGTGCAACGTGTGACCTATATATGGGTAATATCAGAAAATATTACTCGTCGAAGGGAACCGCGAGCAGATCAAAGACGGAAATGTAACTGATTATAACAAAAATGAAAAATCTTTACCATCGTCATTTTCAGTCTATTGCAGTCCACTGCTAGACATAGACATCCCCTGAAGGGCTATGCCCATAATCCCCACGCAGGGTTGGGGATCGCAGAGCACAGCTTCTTGCCCCGTCTACGGTGCTTTCTATAGGCGGTCAGAACATTTAGCTGTGCCTATGCAGATCACGCAATACCGCATTCTGGCAGAATTGGGTTTAGTCGCCTCTGACGACACCCTATATCCCGGCACAGGGTTGTGGAATGTATTCTTACTGCGCCACGACATTGCAGATATTTAAAATACTCATCCCTAATATTAGATTTGCTAATTATATTGACTGTCTCGTTGGCCGGGCGGCTACAAGTGCGACTGCTGATCGAGAGGGTCTAGGTTCGATCTAAAGGTTGAGTACTATTGGGTTTTTTAACGTGAATTTCTTATAGTAGCTCGGAGTTTAAATTTGTGCCCGATGTATGGCAATAAACTCAATACCTATTCTATGACGTGTAGCGTAACCGGTAAAATGTGGAAGTATACCTACTCCACTCATCTGCCTATCTCATCGGGTATTAAAGGCGTGACTTTATGTACATTGCTTAGAATATGAGAAAAGCTTACCCTTCATTTGAAGATTTTATGTAAGTTATATGATTCGGAAATCTAGACGTCGACAGAGTGTTCCGGTCCTTACGCGCATTTGTCATTGCAGACTTTTCTAAATTGCCAACACGTAGAAAATAATAAGTGTCAATTTTCGTGAGAAAATGTAGAATTCAAGATTCTATTCGGTGCAGCGTTGAATCAAATCTACATGCAATCATCGAGACGGTCGATACCGTGTCTCGCGACGTCAAATTGTATATTTTCAATATTTCCTCTCCCGCTCGAGACATAGGAATCTCATATCGGCGTGACGTATCCTGCAAATTTGCTCAAGGAATCCGGAATATCTTTGCTAGAGTATATTTTCCGGAATGTAATATCGGGCTTATTTTAAAGTACTGCACGTTTTCTTGACGTATCTTTTCGTCTGTCTAATGTAAGACGCATATTTATCTTATATATTTATATGATCGGACATGATCTGTGCCCGGTGTATGGCAATAGGCTCACCTCTTATTTAACGGTGGGACGAAAACGTAACTAGTGAATTACTACTACTAAACAAATATACATATATATATGTGAAATGCACCTGACAATAGGCTATTTTACGCTTCCTCTATCCTAAACGTAAACGTAACATCACGCCTGTTATCCCCGAAGAGGTAGAAAGAGAATGTGTAGAACACTCCTACATTTCACCAGTTACGGTTAAGTCCCACTATAGAATAGGTGGTGAGCCTATTGACATGCACCGGGCACGACTCCAGACTCCGAGCCACTACTAGAAAATTAGAAAAATTCTTTAGTGGCCGACCCGGGAATCGAACCCAGGACCTCTTGATCGGCAGCCGCACTTACAACCAACACGACCAACGAGGCAGTCATCTATCCTATGTTATCATAATAATAGAAAAAGAATACATTAACAAACAAATCATCATCATCAACCCATTATCGCCTACTGCTGGACATAGGGGTGAGTGGTGATGGGTGATGCGTGAGGGGTGAGGGGTGAGGGGCGAGGGGCGAGGGGTGAGGGGTGAGGGGTGAGGGGTGAGGGGTGAGAGGTGAGGGGTCATACCCGTAATCCCCACGCTAGACGTGCGGGTTGGGAATCGCAGAACTCAGCTTGTCGCACCGCCTACGCTGCTGGCTATAGACGGGCAGCACATTCAGCTGTACCTAGGCAGACCGCGACTGACCAACGCCAGGCAGTCCGGGCACATCCAATATAACGAAAAGGAATTGTATACATACAGTCATGTTAATTTAACATATAACTGTTGGAAATGTATAAGCATTATTAAGGCAGCAAATTAAGCATTTGTTTTTAGTGAAAAATAATGCTAATATTACTTATAATTTTATTAATATCACACATACGTCAAATTTGTGGATAAATATAATTTAAGTTTCATATAATTTATAAACATTTGAATAGAGAATACGGATATATTTTAATGTATCTTTTGAATATCCCTTCTGTTTCTATTTCTTACAATTTCAATGCACAGCAAATCACAACAGATGTTACAATTGAGTAGGTAGCCCGCTGTCGCGCGCTTCTCACGGTGAAGCCGGCTTGAAATGTATTATTCAACTCTAGATATTGTTAGGTCAATATTTTGTTCGTTATTAATATATTGTTTTGAACTTTTCATTCACACTGCCTTATGGATTTTCTAGTATATGGTTTTTAAAATTTGTTAGATGCCAATTCATTTTTTTAAGACTACATTGCCAGGGCAGAAATTTGTAATAAAAATCCCCTGATATTATGATTACATAATTACAATAGCAATATTTCTAAAAAGTTTCATGCCCCTAATTAATTTATACATATGAAGCGGGTAGTGGACTTGTATATAATTAATCTATATTATTTGTATATAAACCCACATTAAGTCCAACAACACGTAAGGTATAAGTTAAAACACAATATAAATGTATGTAATTATTTCCATTATTCGCCTCATTACCTGCACTCTTACTTAAAGATAAATAAATTGCATCCGTAAACAACACTAAAAAAATGTTGTGAAAATATTGTACTTAAATATAAGCTAATAACCTGTTCCAATTATAATAAATAGCCGTCGAACTCGCACACAGGAGAATTAATCTTACCCTCCTTTCCTCAGTTTATAAACATTAATTCATAATATGTTTATTACATAGTATTTTTGCTATGGAATGGAGCTTTAAAAATCCCCGATTACTTATAGGTATTTGTCTAACACCAATTAAACTTTTAAGACGCCAACACAAACGCCAACGGAAATTTAAATAGATTATACATTTTATATAGAAATATAAATAATATGTACCTATTGCAGCTTTTAACGTGACTGAGGTTAATTACTTACTCGATAGTTACTCGACTAAACAAAAATATTTTACATATTGCATAAGTATTCCAACAAATTTGTTTGTGATAATTATTATCACAAACAAATACATTTCTTCAATGTTTATTCATGCTTCAGTCCAAATGGATAACAGGGTACCTATATCTATTGTTGTTACCTTTAATGGTTTTCACTTTGACTATTTGACACTGTCATTCCCCATTTGTTTGAATCATCAATAAATTTTGTCGTCCTTGTGTCACCGTCCCAACATTATACAAAGGAATATCGTCGATATATGTTAGAATAATTTGAGATCCTTGGAGGTCATATTTTCCATTCGCCACCCAAAACTACAGTAGTTACACGTAATTTTTCTTCCTAAATCTATCATTTTCGCCTCACCAGTCCATTTGCAATTGACAAGCCACTTGCTTACGTAACTTTATATTTATAACGAAAGTCACAATATATTTCGTCTTCATTCACCAATTTTCCGGACAATACTCGATAAGTTGCGACACGGTGCATGGCCGAAGACAGCACTCGTCTACGATCTGCCGCTTAAGCCGTTTAGAATAAAACATAGCCGCCCGTTTCGAACGCAACTTCGGAAACTCCGCACCGGGCAAATCGCTGATCGCGATCGTTCCGGTGCATATTTGAAATATAAATGTAGCTAGCGATCTACTGCACATATCTTTCACCACTGAATTTAGCGTCAACGATTCACAGCGCGCTGCTCTAGTGTAAACAAGGAACGCACACAACATCCAGTACATTTTGACATTTTTATTTGGATACATTTTTAATTGTTTGTAATCGCACACTTGTACCGGCACTGTCGTTTCCGTCTAGCGTATGGCCTCCTCGATGCCTTACAGTAAATAGATCCGATAACCTGTGTCAATTATGACAACGGAACGACATTAAGTTCAAAACAACATGTCGGGAGCCCCTCGTTAGGGCACGTGCACACTCAATAAACACGTCATACAAACTATGCCTTGTCACGTTCCTGAATAAATATTCGAACGCATTTGATTAATTAAATCGATGCGCTTCAAAACATTGCATTATAAATGTGTTCAGGTAATTTGTTTTGTTGCATACAAATTGTTTTGGTGATTATGAATACAATTATGCGAATCGATTAAACGGAATACAAAAGTAATTGGTGATTACCAGTTAACTTCCATTGAGTTAAAAATTTAAAACGAGTACATCCTTCTTAACATTGAAATGCATCTTTTGAAATATTGGTAACTATAATGGCCATAGATACTATTATTTTAGAAAATGGTTGCTAGAACTTTTCCGCTGGCTTTTTACTCTAAACATACCAGAAAATCCCTAGCAACGCCAACGATAATTGTTACAAAATATGACGTTCATTAATGATATACATGTATGTATATACGTAGTAATGAATAAAAGTATTTTAACTTTAATGAATCAATGTAGGAAGTGCCTCGTGCACTTTATGCGAGAACTGGCGATTATACAATCTTAAATGTTTGTATCATCATCGTCAGCCTATTGCTGTCCACTGCTGGACATAGATCTTCCCTGAGGCAGGATATAAAATGTTTGTATAGCTATATACAATCTTTAATATCTATATATTATGAAGAAATATTTTTGTCGTATGTGCACCCAGCTTTACGCCTGCACTCGCCGTGTAAATGCCATGTTATTAATAGAATGTTGATAAGGTGTTGTTTTTAGAGGTCCGTTTGTAGAGTACGGGGACGCTGTCGCGCCCACTATCGCGTTATCTCACAATTTATTGACCTCAAATTATGTAAAGCGATAGTGCAACGATAGATCCGGTGTCGTTTTTCGATTTGCCATATCTATACATACATGTACTGGTTGGAACAATAATGAATATGGAAGAAATAAGTCAAATGTGTAAGAATATATATTTGGTGTTCAGTGCTCTCTGCTTATCCCATAAGGGTATTGATGTGATATATAATAGTAATAGCATGTTTATGAAAATACCTGTGATGGTAACATGACTGTCTCATTGCTTGAGTTATTGTGTGCAAGAGTATACAAACTATCTTGAATATATGAATATATGTATGAAAAGTATGAAATTATAGGTTATGCTCGCAGTCTGAATTTTTACCCGGTATATGGCAATAGGCAAACATAGTGGGGCATAAAACAACAAGCGGATATCTGGAGTTAACTGCACTGCTGTCCCCACCTCTTCGAGGCTTACTGGCGTGATGTTACGATTACGAAAGTATTTCATACGTATTATTAATGGCTTTTTGTGAGGTGAAGCCATTAATTTAAGTTGATGATAGCGCACCCCACTAATTGTAAGTGTGAGATATGATTCCCTGAAGCACAACACGTTTTCAACCACAACAATGACGTTCCAAGTTTCGCCACGTACTAACGTATGACGCGGCACAAATTTTACACTTACGCTCTTCGAGTTAACGATCCTAGCTTGACTTTTGTTTACAACTTTCTTTACTACTCATTAATAATATACAAACGCACTCTCGACTGCCCTATACGTACAGTTTATGTATGTACAATGCTTTTCTTTGATTTGTAAACAAAATTGAAATTTTGATTTGAATTTTAGAACAAGCACAAAATAGTAAATTGCCTGATAAGACCTTTACCTATTGCAGAACTCAATGTCGTTTTGTCTTTTACAAATTCCGTAGGAAATCTTATCCTTAAAAACTTGACGTCCTCCGCCTACATTCGTTACTCTGATTATTTATTCCTTTATTCACCAAAACCTAAAATCAATCTAGTTTGTATATTTGCAACATACACCTAAGCTTAGTTTAACTGCTTCGTTGATC
This sequence comes from Jemadia pseudognetus, assembly GCA_018244755.1. Lineage (NCBI taxonomy): Eukaryota > Metazoa > Arthropoda > Insecta > Lepidoptera > Hesperiidae > Jemadia > Jemadia pseudognetus. The sequence continues at coordinate 8,326 of DWTO01005095.1, forward strand.
TTGTTGGTTGCAAGCGCGACTGCCGATCGGTAGCTTCTGGGTTCAAATCCCGAGTCGGTCACTATTGGAGTTTTCTAATTTAGATTTTCTAGTTGTGGCTCGGAGTCTGGAAATGTGCCCGGTGCATGGCAATAGGTCGACCACCTATTCCATAGTGGGACGTGGGATTATATTACACTCCTCTGCTTACCTCTTCAGGGATTACAAGCGTGATGTTACGTATATAATATAATATTGTCGTATAAAAACTGCATTTATAGATAAACTTGCAAAGCGCACAAGTAATTACATGCACTAGGAAATAGATACTAGTTAACCTTAACCATGCAGCTTGTTTAATTACTGAACAACTAAAACGACTAGTTGCTAGGGATCTATATTAAATGGTTCGGTTGACCATAACTAACGAGACGACTTACTTTGCAAGACACTCCGAAACGCGGCAATATGTCGTGGTCACTACAATGTTGGATGTTCCTGAATTGATCGATGGTTCGAATCTAGCGAACGATTCATGGATACGCGGATATTAATACAAGACAACACAATACGTACACAGTGATTTAAAATATCAATTGCATTTTATTTCATTTCAAATACCTACTTAATAAATCGGGTGCGTGTAAGGAGAGTTATAAGCGCGTTATATCTCTGCCTAATCTACATATAAGAGACCTCTGTAACCTGTCACCACGATATAAAATTAATTAGTTCCAATTATGTTGAAGTGTTTGTGCATAAGATTAAGCTTAATGGTTTAATTTAACAATAACGATCAATACATATTTATTTTCTAATTAGTAGTCTTTAAGACAGTGATGTTAATTGATACGAAAAGTAATGAACAAAATGTATGCGCATTGTAATTACTGTTTAGTTGTCATTTTAAAATAAATGATTGATATTGTCTAAGTTCTCTGAAGACAATTCAAAAATACGGTATCAGAAGTCATTATGCTTAATATTCCCTGCGTAATATTTGAAGTGGAATTTATGAAAGTGAAAGATAATATATTTGCCGTGTCATTTTGCGCTTATCCCTGCTCGGACGTGCAAGTCACTTCCGATACTAGTATATTATAAATAGATGGGTAATAATATTCTGCAACGGATATATGCCTCATTTTAATACAATAGGTAGAAATAAAATTGTGGAACACCTTTTTAAATTCATATGTTTGGGCTTCACTAATCCTATCGCTTATCGGTCTAACAATTACTAGTTAGTAGATTATAGTATTATAGGTAAGATTTTCATAAATGCACCAAACGTTTAAAATTCTGTACATTGTTCAAATGAATCATTTTAATATCAATGTATCTTTTACCAGAACCAAATTATTTTTTTATAACTGTATAGGTACGAGTACATCTTTAAATAATATTCCGCCAGTTTTTCACTTAAATTAAGAGAAAATATACTGCGAATGTACCTCATATGAGAAATGTAAGATTGCTTTTAAGTTTGCATGTTCGTGTACTGTTTGACTAATTAAAACGCGCCGCGGCACTGCAACGCCCTCTTTAATTAGTGCTAATTTCAGGATCCAAACGAACGACAAAGTACAATGGCGCTACCAACGCGTATTTTTGCATGGGAATTTACCATTTCATATATTCCATATTTTTAAACTTAGCGCATTTGGGATTCATAAGGAAAATAAAAATACTGGAAAAAGAAGTAGGTACCTATAGTGTTGTGGAACATAAGGGCATAAAATTGTCACTTTAGCACAAACGTAACATCATTCCTGTAATCCTTGAAGATGTAGGCAGAGGAGCATAGTACCCTCCCATGTCTTATCACTTGGATTACGTCCCACTATGGCATAGGTCTATTGCCGGGCACAAATTCAGACTTCGAGGCACTCCTAGAAATTTTATATAGAAATTCTAGATAGAAAAATCTAAAGCCGTTCATGACATGTTTATAGAGTTATGGTATACCTAATGCTCAATTTTATTATTCAGAAATATACAGAATAGAGAAATTTAAGCATTATTGTCAATTTTTGAACGTACACCAGGCGTAATGATCTAGTCGGCCCAGGTGCATTATGCAAATACATCTAAAATGTGTTGTGGAATCAGTGTTTCGTCATCGCGCCAAAATGAACATGACACAGAGCGAGGAATAAATGAAATGTCACAAGTAAATAGTGAAGTGATGAAATAAATTCCATTATGACGGTTCGAAGGAGCTGAAAAGTTTTATAAACACTAATTAGTAATAATATCGTCATCGGTTCTTTTGTCATTGTACAAAAAATGAACGTGGATATTATATTTAAAAAAAGGGTGACAATACTTTTTAATGAACATGATGGACAAATATAACGATTCCGTATATACATTTTCGCTTGCCGTCAGATGTGCAAAATGACAAACTGGAAAACGCACGTTTTCTGGTATAGTTAAAAATTCGTGCCAGGATTTGATTCCCCGACCTCTGGAGAAATTAATTTATAAATAAAATAGCAGAGATGTAAAGTTTTCACAAAATTTTTATGAAAATATTTAACTAATAAAGTTTATCCTAAACAGAAGTCTTTCAGTTTCATTGTATGATTGATTTCATTTAATAGTTTCGAAATACTATAAATTTATCTTTCAGCGTGCAGTCTACAGGCGTCGTTATCGCGAGGAAACATTGCGCCCGCAGAAAAA
>DWTO01005096.1:0-10991 GCA_018244755.1 Jemadia pseudognetus
TCCCCGGCACAGGAATCCTCGTCTGAGCTAGAGGCAGCTACAAAATAATACACTAAGACTGAAATCAGAAGCTAACGCATCTTAATTAATTTAACTTATTGATATTCATAAGATCAATTACAATCATTATAATTGTTATACGATCTAAGCTTAGTCGATCGATCGGCGGACATAATAGAATAAAAAGAGTTTACTACTTTTTAACAAAAGCTTGTCTGATAAAACTTACAAAGCTCATGCCTCTCTCTGTCGGGACTCTTGGCCATCATAGACGTTCTCTTAGACGGCATCGGCAGCGACGGCTTAGGTCTGTTCTGCATTTCGGCAAGCGCTTGTTGCACCGCCTCTTGCCTTACTTCTGTAAATATACAATAAATTTCAAGCTAGTATACAATATACATATGCGTCGTGATAGCGCAGCGCTATTATCGCATCTATACGATAAGTACCGACACCATTACGCTACGAACCCGACACGATAGGTGACTAAATATTTTCCACGTACAGAACTAACTACGATAAAAATTGCTACCCTACTTAGCTTGATTACAATGGAAAAGCAATTAGCGATGTATAGAGAGATGTTTATATAACAATGTAACGAAATTGACTGGCATTGAATTAACTAATTGCCATCATACAACAGACATCAAGGACCTATAATCCCCCTGTACGTTGACGAGGTATATTATGCTTGTTGCCAAACAAACACAGCGTGTTTTATTGTTAATAGTCTTGTTTATACATAGATTATTATTAACTAAATGTAGAATGGATTTTACGTGTTGCTTGAAGTTTAAATGTAATAAATAAATTAAAACGCTCTTAAGAATGACAAGCGATTAATTTAGGAGTACGCAAATTCGATTGTTTTTTCTGTCAACATCCTAATGCGTCATGGCCATTATCATGCATTAGTCAAATAGTAAGAACATAGCGCATTGTTATTAGAATATTATTCAAAAGCAATACAGAACGTTGCTAACAATATTTTATGCGTCACAACGTTCGTACCATGAGCATTTTCGACTCCCAAATGGTTTTATTGACATTGTTAGATATTCCAAAATATCATTGCCATACTTATATTTGTACATATATGATGTAAACCAATGCATAATTCGGTTCATGCATACAAACGTGCATCGGTAATTTATGTAACGTAACAGCGAATAGGTATTCAGCAGTAGTGACAAATTAATAACAGTCGTTAGCCGCGCTCGCGCTCGTGCTTAACTCTCGTGCGGCGCAATTGAAGAGCGATTAAACTTCCACATTACATTTCGAAAACATTTCTACCAAAACCACACACACGGTGATTTACAACGATCTCATTAAAAGAAAAAGTTACAAGCTGTTCCAGTATTTCGGTAGGCGTTTTTATTCAACAAAATCGTGTAGTACCTACTGTTTATATGTATTTTGATAACCGATTTAATCAAACGGTACGTTTAGTCATTTCAGAACGTTGTACAAGTCAATTGTTGAACTGCGTAATAAGTGTACGCGTAATAAATATTTGATCAAAGTTCCAGCTATGAGAAATGAAATATTGTTGCCATAATACGTCCCGTTTGGATTAATTTCAGGAGAGAGGCCGCTATTTCAGCTCTTTGATGGAACGGTACTGTACTGCGTGCCCTACGGCACTTTATTGAGGGACCAGTGAAGCAAAGGCTTATTTAGCAAAATGTAAAATAGAATTTCATAAGTATGTAATGTGAATATTTTCTTAGCGATTATAATAATAACGTATTATTAACCATTATTTTACTATATATTATAAGGTAGTAGGTAAGTGTACAAACGTCACAAAAAATAAGTTAACAATTTTAAAACATGGCACGATATATTAATTGGCTTTTAAGTAGTGTTTTATTTAATATGTGCCTATCCCAATCAAAACACGAATCTTATTGCTTACGCCACGCAGACACTTAACAATTACAAGGTCGCAACTACGTAAGAGTTTTTATCGAACACTCGTCTCTATCATTAATGCCATTACATTCACGGTAAAACTTATCAGGCGCACCTATAAATAAGAAACCAGCGTCTATTCTTACTCTGTGCAATAATAGAAAGAGTTCTGCACGTCTGTGGCATCCACAGACAACCATTTGCTACAAAGCGCTTTGAACGAGTACCTGGAACATCACTAGTAATTTCGAAATAGTAACAGAGCTTTCAAACTACCGCCACCGAATGTATCCGAGCACACAATGTGCACGTGTGTAAATACGAGAATGGGATTTATACATATGTAGAGCAATATACAAAACGACTCATTAAAACGGACGCTCAGAAGCCTAAAAATAAACGTTTACTTGAAATTTGATTTATAAAAGTTACTTTTGCCTAAAGCACTTTATACAATTGGCGTGCTTATTCTAACACGAAGACATTCGAGAACAATTAATATTAAACTTTATAATCATTCATCACGTAGCCTGTAAATAATTTTATACAGCTTTAAATCTCGGGAACAATGCATGGATATTTTTGAAACGAACTACGAAAAACTCATTAGCTTTACAATTCCAAATAGAAAAGCCACAGATGCATCGCTCCCTCAAGACTCAGGTTGGAATGTCTATTGTGCCGGTAATTGCAGGGGCTATCTCATGTTTCCGACAGAAACATAGCTAGCTATACGCGTAGGTATTGCTCTATGTAAAAGAAAAGTTTGCAAAAGAATAAGTAAGCTACGATTCATTCGGTTTAAAGCTGAATAACGTCGTCAACTTCTTAATGTGCACTATGTTTAAAAAAAATAATCATAAAAATTAGACTGCCTCGTTAGTCGTGTTGATTACAAATGTAACTGCTGATCGAGAGATTCTGGATTCAATTCCCGGGTAGGGAATTGCAATTTTTTTTAATTTAGATTTTTTCTAGTAGTGGTTTGGAGACTGGATATATGTTCGGTGTATGGCAATAGGATCACTATCAGCATTCCATAGTGGGAGTTAAACGTAACTGATGAAACGCTGGAATGTACTAAACTCCTCTGCTTATCTCTTCGGGGATTGCAGGCGTGGTATTACGTCGTTGTAAACATGAGATAATTTGTATGCCACTGTAATATCCGCGTACGTTTCAATAATACGGTTTTTTCCTTTAATTCCTGTAAATAATCATCGCATGGGATATCGCATATTAGGATGCATAATCGTACGCAATACCTCTGTACAATCAATATGATTCGGAAAAAAGAATTTGGCATCCGAAGGACGGCATGCATTTGAAATCATGGATGTAGGATGATATTATAAACACCAGTTTCGAAATCGGAAAACTACGGGTTATGTTTACTTCAATAAAGCGTTCGGAGTGTTTTTCGTACAGGCAGATTAGAGACATTCAGCCGATATAAAAGGCAAGGATCGCACAGCCTCCGAAACTTGTAATCGAGGCGTGAAGGTGTCATATTTCCTCACTCGACTTCAAATAGTCTCGTAGTGCGTATCGTAAAGATATTCGGTAGCAAAGTTGACATACGGTAATTCCAACTATTAAAATGGCCCCTGACAAAATGAAATTGAACCAAATGTACGAATTTCAGAAATATTATTGTTAATACAATATTCCATTGGTTCAACGTAATTTCATTGGAGATCATTTGCGTCCAAGAAGTAATTTAGTGACAATTGAGTCGGTGGTCGCAGGTTCGATTCCAATCCACGAAAAAAATTTGTATGCTGAGCTCAAGTATTTTTATTTAGAGCTGGGTGTAAAATATTCACAAAACCAATTACGTCTATGCATGTATTATGTAGGTATGCAGTTCATCAGCCATCTGGTTGCCATAACCCAGGTTCTGCCTACTTTGGGACAAGACACTACATATGTGGAGGTGCCGCCAGAAATTCATTTATTACTCCTATTCATAATTAATTTGAAAGTAATATTTCATATTCGATTACATGAATTGAAAATGACGATTGAATATCGCTTGTCTCTTTCGCCAACATGTCTCCTATCGCGGCAGACGCGTCTACTTCCGTAGTCTCGTCCGTTATTGGAACTGTGGCTTTTCATATAGAAAACAAACATAGTAATTCTAGCAGGTTCTAATATTAAAGCATTCCACTCGATACTACAGACTAATGATCCGGTTTGCTTAACTACACCAATAAATATACATTGTTATTATGGTAATTGATTCATAATGGTGAATTTTACATATTTATACTATATATTAATTGCCTAACCACGAATTTTAAACAACAAAAACTGTCGCCAACTGTAAGACTGCATGGGAGCGAATTTATTTTTGCACTTTTTTGTATTTGCACGACACATGCGGAACATTTGTTGAGCTTCATTATATCATAATGAGGATCGTCGATATGACTTACAATTCATATCACTACTTATAACGCCTCATAAATTTTATTAAAGAAAATATCAAAAAGGTTTATAGAAAAATAATTGAAAGTAGAATTTTATTGGATACTGAGACTGTATGGATGTCGTTTGATAAAAAATAGCTGCATATTGCGAAAATACCTGTCGTACAACATTACGCTTATACAATGTAATTGTACATATATATTTATAGAATATGATAATTACAAATTTTATTTTTAACATTCATCAATTTATTTGATTTAGTGATGGAAAAAAAACAAGTTTTTATTCGCAACCGTCTATAAAACTCTATATATGACGTACTATTATTTAAAATATTGAACAGAAAACAGAAAACGGATTGGAAACAGAATGAAAATACATTCTGAGCTTCAACATAAAGCAAAATGATAGATACACCTTCAGAGGGACGGTTGCACGAGCGGTATACAAACAAGAAGTTATATCAAACGCTATTTTGAAATGAATAAGCGCTCTAGAACCTGCAGTGCGAGTTAGCGCCCGAGCAACCTTCAGTTTCTGTCAAGTTGTATTTGCGTAACATTGTGACTAGTCAACAAATCGAAATCGAAGTGGTTTGGTTGCCTTAAAATATTTCGGTGTCCGCACAACTACGTAGTAATATTGTTTCTAGAATGTAAAACTAAATCCGTTGTTGATTTAATAGTGCGACGCAGTTGCGTCCAATGATCGCCAGCCGCTGGCCGCTAGCGCGCTGCTGTCTCCAATCACGGCCACTTGAAGCAATTCAATATTTAAGAATGTATGTCAGTTGCAATAAGTATTTCATGAGCGCAGGAAGTCCAGTTACAATATGATTGTGGACGAATATTCCGAGATGTCCAATATCTGGTAATATTTGGTCCAAAACCTTACCGAAACAATAGCGTTAAAAACCGTATACAGTTAGATCAATACTCATGTTACTAAATAGATTATATTACAGAGCGTACACTTTTCTGAAATAAATGTAGGTATATAACTTGTTTATCTACAAAAGAGCGCCAATATAGTAATGTATCTTCATTTATTATGAACGTGTACCTTTGGTTCAGCACTGCTTTCACGTGCACAAGCTAAGCTCGTCTTTGTATTGTGACTAGTTACTTAGCCAAAGTTCAAAGGATCAGATGTAATCTCACCGAGCATCTGTATGCGACTGTATTGTTATCATTATCGGCTAAATGGATCACCAATACGTCAAACAGAAACACGTAGGTATGTGGCTTTATGCCTCACGGTATTTTTTTAAGAAATTTATAAAATGCGAAATTGCTTCCCGTGTTCAGTGATAGAAAAAAAAATTTACCCAATTTCTTACACGAAAATAGTTAAGTTTACGATCTCTGTTTATGACATACCATCATAACACGACATTATTTCTAACCATTACATCGGTCGCTTGCCACTGGTACTGACTCATTGCAACATTGTATATATTTAAATTCAATCATCGTTCAGGTGTCCGGCTATGTTTAAAGATTTAAAATGTGAAAAACATTAAGACAGATTCGATTTTCTTCAGTTCTCGTACTTGTGTGAATATTCGTCGGATACCGTCTGGAATGTTATGTTTAAAAGGACAATTTTTACTGTCCTCAACAATCATATAACTCTTCACAAGTATCATTATGGACTCTTTTCCGATGAAGCATCGTAGGAATCACAATTATAAAGATAGCTGTACGGATACTTTTTAGAAACAATGACTCACCCGAATGATAGCGACTCTCGTTCCGCGTGAGTCGGCGGTTGGTCCTCCCCGGCGGCGAGCGGAGCGCCGCGCCCGACCGCACTGTGACGCGATAAAGATCCACACGTACACCTCACCACACATACACGAACAAAAATCTTGACGCCACCATATAACACTTCATTTGGAATCATAACACACTAACTGTAGCAAAAGTCAACTACAGAAGCACGGACCGTAGTTTTCATTCAAAAAACTTAAAGACAACAATAAATTTAAAAACGGTTCATAACATGATGAGCGTTATTGATTCCAAATGGCATTACAAATTTTAACCACCACACTTGTTCCGAGAGTAATCAGTACTCAAAACATGCCATTTTAAAAAATGCTCACTTATTAAACTTCATAGAAGAAATACAATTATTTGGCAATATTTACGTGGTGATTAAAACTGTATTGTAATATAAAAAATACAAACGTACCTTTTCTTAACCACACTGTTATTTGGAAGACATCGTTATTACAAATATTTGCACACAAAACACTCCGTCACCACATTTTAACTCCACAAGTACCTGGTTAATGTGTTTTTCTCATTTTAAAGAATGTATAAAGTCGTTATTACTTTTTAAACTCTATCCACTGGATCTTTATTTCTTGAATGCATAAAAATTTATTTGTAGTGTTAGTAATAATGATGTTATTTTTAAATGACGTGTTTCAAAGTCATTGTAATAAATAAGCCATTCGACCTATCAACAAACTGTCAACAAATGCTTCTTGTGAAAGTAAAAAAAAAATATTTTTTTTATCGGTGTTCTTTTTTTTCACCAATGACATTTATCGGTACAAGAGTTTACTGTCGGGATTTACAAAAACGACGAACATAAAAAAAATGTCCGTGAAAATAGATACAGCACACATAGAAGTAAACGTTGTCCGCTTAGACGACGACATTATCGAAGAGCATTTGCGTTCTTCCACCTCGGTATTGCATGATATACTGCAGGACTCTCACAATCTAGACAACGAACATTCCAGTCACGCTTGTCAGCAATGCGGCAAATTTTATAAGACAGCAAGAACACTCTATTGGCATATCGTTCTGAAACACCCAGAGGATAAAGAGGAGGTACAGTGTTCCGTCTGCGATAAAAAATACTCGTCCGTTCTGAGTCTGCAGAAGCACGTGCGTTACATGCATCGTTACCAATATCGATGTGCGGCTTGCTATCGAACCTTCGCGACGCCAGAAATCCTCTCTTGTCACAGTGAACATTGCCACGATAACGTGTCACCTTGTCCCGTGTGCGACAAGATATTAAACTCCCGGCTTGCCCTTCGGAATCACATGAACTATAACCATCCAACGAGTAATGAAAGCTCCGCGAAGAGGAGACAATGCAATGTATGCCGACGCACGTTCGCTAGCGCTCGGGGTCTCGTCAACCACATGGCGGCCGTACACCCGTCTGGGGCGACCGATTGTGATTTTTGCGGCAGAACCTTTAATTCCACGGCAGCGTTCCGAAGTCACTTCCTCTATAAGCACGCGGAGCACGGTGTTCGATGCTCCATGTGTCACAAGCTATTTGAGACAAACCAAAGTCTTTGCCGTCACATGAACAAAATCCACGGTAACAGTCATCAGAATATATGTGCGCATTGAGTAAAACAGCTTTCACCAATTGGAAGATAATTTTAATCATATAAAGGACCGAACAAAGGAACGAAGTAATTAGCAATTGCCTATTTATGTATTTTATGCAATAAATGAATTGCCTATTTATGTATTTTATGCAATAAATGAATTGCCTATTTATGTATTTTATGCAATAAATGAATTAAAAACGAGAGTACTACTTTCTCTACAAAATAAGACAAATATTATTTCAAATATTTAGTTAGTAACCCATAGTTCTACTGTTATCGATATACAATTTAACATAACAAAACGGGACAAAACCGTCATTCGTTACCTATGTTTGATTGTAGAGCAGAATGCACGGACCGTTTTATTTAGGGTGTCCGAATTGTCTGAAATCGATTTTCAATTCTCGCGTCAAAGAATCCTATACAGGAAATTACCAGATAGCAGCTCGTGAAAATTGGGATTCTGTAATAGAAAAAAAAGAGGTGTAGTCTCGCAGTGCAAATAAACCGGCCCTACTGTGGAAAAAGCGACAACTTTTTCTGGGAAATAAATGGATGCTGCAACCATTCGATTGATCAAATTTGATAATAATTTTACATTTACCTACATTACTATATGTACAGATCTATCCAGTAATAAATTTATTTATCCTGTACAATGTTTGCTGTTATTCATCCATCTGCTTTTAGAAGTCTACTGCTGGCTGTCTTTTTTAGGTAGTAGACTACCTGGTAGGACAACCTGGTAGGACGACCACCTACGCTCCTTTTACCGAGACGTGGCCACCACCCAATCGCCCTTCTACCACAACGGTTGACGGTTTTTCAAGCGATGTGAGCTGCCCATTGCCATTTCAATGATTAATAATTTATTGTATATAATAATTAATGAATTTATTTGTCAACACCAACTGCAAAGCACTTTGACTAAAGCCAAAAATACCCAAACAACGGTAGTCAGAAAATTAGCTATAAAAATATTTAATGCTTTTTAACTAAAACATTTACATGATGTCCGACTGCACATAGCTATGCAGGTCACTGGATTAACGCAAAGATTTCATAAATTGTATAAAGTATAATAAAAATATATAATTCATTTTATAATCGTCTATACTTCGCAATGTTCAATGTAAAATATATCAAATACTGTTTGAGAGACTGATATATTCTTTTCCACCAGCAACGAAAATTACATTTAAATAATGAGAAATTCACTTGCCTTTACCCTTACAAAGTATGTAACTATATTTTGCAAGTTTCCTGTGGGAAATAACAAGCACATAGCATCGCACGGTGCCAGTTTGGTGGATTGAATTTACCGTTCAGTTCTCTGAATTGTTGGAAAAAATATTTCGATATACAGTAACAGCCTACAGTAAAACTCACTGTAGGCATCGTTACTAATATCGTATCGGCAAAATGATAAAAACGTAATCTGTATTATTGTGTTTACAAATTCAGCCTTTTATATTAGCGATGTCAAATGACACACGGGTATAAATACAAATAATACAGGATAATATGTGGTTAGTTTCCACCGCTCATGAAATGTTAATCTTAGTGGATAAATGACCGGTCTTGCTTACCAAGTATTTATAATACATGTTGGAGGCTATGTAATTATATTTTTTGCAAATGTAATTTAAAAATGTACAACAATGGATAACTGCAGCTTGAAATAATCAAATGCAGACCCTGGGCCGCGTGATCATTATTAGAAGCAAGCATCTACCTGCTCGGACTCGTTTCGAAGCCTGTCGACACACGAGCGTAATTTGCTAATCTGTCTGAGAAACAACCGGCCACAGAGACAGAAAGCGGCCTGTCCACTTGCTTAAGCTCTCTCGGAACAGTAAGAACTAACATCAAGAGAATTCATAACATAGTACTGAATCCTTGATCTTTATTAATGATTAGCTTGAGATTAGCTCACGAAATCAACGATGAGTATAGTTACATATATTAGAACATAACCAAGTGATCGATCTTAAGATTACCTGTTGGTCAATCGTCAGATCTTGAATCTTTACATATACGACTATATAGTCTATCATATGCTGTGAAAACGGAGAATATCCTTGGGCTATTATTCGAAGGTCGTTTTGATCGTTTTTGGGAAATGTGAGGTACAAAGGACTTCAGTGAAGTTGTTATTGTAGTTCAACTTGGACTGGAACGTTTTTAGCGTCACTAGAAGCATGCGCAGAGGCCGACGCTTCGAATACATTAACAAACAGTTTACGTTTTCATAACCTCTGCTTTAGTCAATGATATTAATTATTTGAAATTTAATAATTTAAGGTCTTAAGAATCTAAGACAGACTTTAGATACAAACATTTTTGCCACAATATCTTAGCTTAGACATTTTGGCGTTAGCTGAATAAATATTAGATTCAAAATATTTCATAGTCGATAAGTAAATTAATGTTTTTAGTTGCTGTGAAGCTGTTATTAAAATGTCCTCTAATGAGACGGTTTAGACCGTTCTGCAATTTATAAAAAGGGAAGCAAGAGTTATTCCGAGGTGTTCCGTCCGCAGCGTACGAGTTAATACACTTAATTCTGTGTCGGCAGCAGCCGGTAACAAGTCGCAATCGCGTCACACGCTGTACTGATCACGCTGTTCAATTTGCCGGCGCTTCCTCGCTCCAGGCTATTTAATACGACCAGTCTAAACACAGCTGCATACATGTGGCAATAATATTATATGTGGTCGGCGATTTAGTAATTGTTCTAGCTTCAACCATATAATAAGATTTATTATAACCTTTCATTTTTAGAAAATATATTTTTCATATCAACTTTATCCCTACTTTCATTAGTAGGTGTAGGGCAATGTCTGTATCCAACTTTTTCGACCAACATATTATTGTAACTTACGTCAATGTGGCGTGGAAGATCTCACTTGCGAGTAAAGGGAATAGTATGGTGTTATGTGTTGAATTTCGTATAGTCTTGTCGTTTGCACGTATCATTAATATGAGAGTATAATCGATGGCCTACATATAGAGATTGTGTTTATTTAATCTATGGGTATATTCGCTGCCGCGTCGGAATGTACTTTCATTATATCATACTCATCCTTCTGCATCCCATTGATGTCACGCTGAGACACTCTTTGCGATGACGACTTCGCAAAAGATTGCACAGTATTTCATGCACCTGGCGGCTACAGCCATTAAACAAACAAACAAACTAAAACAATATCACAGCAACGAGTTGTTAAAGGGGTTTTGTAAATATACTGTGAAAGCATTTATTTTT
>DWTO01005097.1:0-10991 GCA_018244755.1 Jemadia pseudognetus
CCTGGGTTCGATTCGGAATTTTTCTAACATAGATTTTCTAGTAATGTCTCAGAGGCTGGATTTGTGCCCGGTGCATGGCAATAAGCTCACCACCTATTCCATAGTGGGATGTAAACGTAACTGGTGAATCGTGGGAGTGTTCTACACTCCTCTGCCTACCTTTTCGAGGATAACAGGTGTGATGTTACGTTTTTATTCCCGTAAAATAACTTCTCCAACTCGGAACATTCGAACAGAGTACTCTTTATTCAGACATCTTATAGAATGTTATTCAATCTACAAATAATACATCTACAAATAAACCCATCTGGATAGTATCTTAGATACTATTTTATGAAAGCATTAAATATCTAGTAGATTTTTTACGCATGCTGCTGAGAGAGCCATCGTGATGAGGCATGTAGATATTATTGCAAACATTCAAAAATTATGCCTGACCACGACTGTGAATATTATGACAACACAAAACTTACATGAGCTGATGCATCTCGTCTATAACTCACTGAAAAATCGATTAAATAAAGTAAATAACGTTGAAAGCGACCAAATAAAATCCTGATACTATTCATAACTGCAAAGATCGATCGATACGCGGGCGTGATTTCAGCAGTTTCAGTCGTGTAAGCACGATTTTTCGTGCCATATATTATAGTAAAGGCCGTATAAGTTGAGTGAGAACAATGAGTCCGCGTAAAAACAGCGATGGGAAGTCATTATTTTTATAATCTAATAAAAGTTCTAACAGTATACATCTTTACGTACATATGCTTTCATATGTATCAAAATGGAGTGAAAGACTAGCGAATCGATCGACTTCCATTAGGTGAATCTGAATACACCACTGTTAACTTAACAGAGCTAACAGTACAGTCAAAATCAATACTATAAAGTATAAATACTATAATGTAAAGCTGTACCAAACACGTATTTGGCTTCGATCGGTACTGCTACTGAGTACTGACTGAGCTGAGTCAGACTGAGTTCTCTGAGTAGTAAGAACGGTGGGTGCGCGATGTAGTACCAAGTTACGAAACGTAACACACAAAGACATTTCGTTACTCGCATTTTTTGTAGTATAGGTACTGTTTCAGTTAACTCAAGTACTATTGATGCGTGTATTATTAATTATAGTTGTTTTAATTTTGTTTAAAACATGTAATATTTTATATTTTATGTTTAATTTCATTTTAATCAAAACTATTTTTATGTTGATTTATCATTTGAATGTTGTTTAAATTTTATTGTCAATAAAAAAATTTCGACACCTGTTTGTTGCTTTTTCATTATAATCAATGCATAAATGGATTGCAATGTTATTGTAACATCAACTCACGTTAATATTTTCAAAATAGTAAATCCAATGTAAATTTATTAGATTCCATCAACAGTTCACATAATATACATAGTTCTACACTTTACCTATTAAATACGCCTACCTACCCAATACAACTCAATTCTTTCCTCTAAGATAACATGGCATGTTATAAGGTATCATTCAGAAGTAACGAGTAGCGTAACGATACGATAATAAGGAGTACTATTGTTATAGTAACGAATATATACGGGTACATTTTTTTTGTTACTTGTAAACCTCGGTAGGTAAAAGGTTCACACTTTTACGGTTTTATCAAATCGGTATTCGTATCGATTCACTATATAGGGATTAGATATTGCTAACCGTATCAGGTTTTGCGGTGCGAAGTGCACATAAATAACCTTTACTGTTTGCGTTTACTACTAAAGACCAGACCAGTACAAGACTAATATTTATACGAAGAACTTTTTTGTAAACCGTAGCGTATGCAGGCACGCTAATAAGCTTTTTGACTGTTAATCAGTTTACATTTTCATTGTTTTAATATAATCGATTAACATTTATCCATTATCAGAATCCACGCTGATAATTATTTTAGTTTTATATTAGGTTTTATAACGATTTTGCTCGGATTATTGTTTAAAAATATGTTATTATTATTATGCAAAAAAGTTATATTAATCTAATGCAAAAGAATGAAAAATCTCCTTGTTTCCATTTAAATTTTCTTACGGGGTTCTTGGCATAGATATGTTCTTGGAGTATTATGCAGTAAGTAAGGCGATTAATGGTTAAAATACATGTTTGCGTCTATCGTTGTCGTTGGCAACATTAATTAACATTAACAATATTGTCAATTTGTAGTTGCATAGTTTGCATACAATACAGTTTTTTGGAATTGATAAGCTTATATATCTATGTATTAATTATTTTGTCGTAAGAATATGCATTCCTAATAATTCGGAGAATAATGTTAGAAGAACAAGCTTAATATAAAAAAAAGGGTATGGAAAAAGATGACCTTGGACTAAGCAACAGTCAACAGCTGTCAACTAACCTAATTTAACAAAGATGATATAAATATTTTGTTTTTGATTAAATCGCCATGAGGAACATAGTGTCCCATCTTTTAGAGGACAAGATGGATGAAGCGGTCTCACATTATATTAACTCCCATCAGACTGGAGAGGTAAGAAATATAATTCAAGTATTTTTAAACAAGAGTCTATGATGAGACTGGTTTCTTCGTTTTAGAGATCTAATTTATAATAGCTAAACATGTTTCTTACATTAATAACTTGTCTTTATTCGTAAGAAATTAATTATTCATCATTAAATTTGAAATATGATCATGGATATTTGATCGTTGTGGACTATTTTCTATTTTCCTTATCATATTTATCGATATGATATGGCTACGAGGTCTAGTCATAAGAATTGTACGTTAGGCTGAAGCTTCACTACTGTGCCATATCAGTTAATTATATGATGGTACATAACTAAATGTTTCTTATTCTTATGACATTGAATAACGAAAATGTTTAACAAAAAGCTCAGCTGATTGCAATAAGTCTTGAAAATATTACGTTACAATTTAATAACAATCACTTTTAGGTGCATACAAATCTGTCGTTAAACATAATCAGAGCTTAAGTTGATGGTAGTGAAATATTTAAATTATGTCTATGTAAATCTTTTGCAGCCTGTACATGTGGAAGCAAATTCTTTGGCTTTAAATATTCAAGATGACGCTAGTGGAAGAGTGGTCACTGTAATGCATTCACAGGGATTCTCCTCACAAATGTGCAGGTAATGTTGTTCTATACATAATTTTAATTTTCCAATATTGAATATGCAATTTTCTGCTACTATCCATAAACACTATCTACTTATTTTGATCTTACCCTATTCCATGGTATTTTATTTAACATATTATTTTATTAACATATTTTATTTAAGTAATGAATACTGTCTTAAAGGCAAGGTGGGGATCAAGTTGGAGATGGGCCATGGGGGGAGGAACTTTTGGATGCTGATGGAAAACTAGCAGCCATTGTTGCTCATTTGGCTCAACACTCCAGAGCATCCCATCACAAGGTTGGATATTATGTAAGTCTCAGTTTTATTAATTTTATTTAATGTACACTACTGATGTAACGAATGTAAATTTTTGAACATTTGCAAATTTTAATATCTGCTACCAACATTCACGAAAGCGAATTTTCAGTTTTTGTAGAAAATTTCATAGACAAATTTGTTTTTGTTTGTTAAGTTACTTTTTTGTATTAAAAAAACAAGAAATGTTTTCGATTTTATTACAAGAAAAGATTTGAAAAGAAAATTTGATTTTATGAACTGTTTTTCTGATATTCATATTCACAAAACTTAATACTTATAAATTTGCGAATATCCATGAATGCCAATGTGATTGAATGTTTGTTACATCACTAATCTACACAATACTTGGAAATTAGCATACTGTTTTTTGTGTTGATTAGTAACAAACGGAGAATGAGACATATAATTCGAAAGGATATTTGCAAAATTGTACACATGAAAATAAGTGTGTGTTTGTAGTATTAAGATGGATTAAGGCAAACTGTTTAGTTGTCCAAGTAGCAGGGAGTAGTTGGTATAGCAGAGAATTGTAATATCATACTTACAATTATTGAAGAGGTCAGTAGAGGTGTGTCCTACATTCCCACATTTTACCTGTTGTTTGTTGTACCTTCTGATGTTACATTGTATGTCATATTTATCCCAGCTTAAGTTATATATCAACATTTTTATACATTAGATAACACTTCACCTTAGTTAAACTGTAATTTATGAACTTTTCTTTTTATACTTTACCTCCAAATGCTTAATTCGGTTAATATGTGCTCTCTGTGTACCCTGTAAGGGAGCAGGTGTGAATATACATTTATGTGTGTATGTGAATATATATACATTTATGTACATATTCTGTTATTGCAGTTTTTATAGTTGTTTGTCAAGTTGTTAATACCAAATTTTTTGCTCTTTAGTGAGTCATTAATATTCTGACATGTGATATAATATAATATATACCATACTTTATATCACACTAGGAATGATGATGTCATCCGACTGGATGCTTGATGTAGATTATTTCTAAGGTTTATCAAATTCAAAACCAATTTAGAAATATATGGTCTTTACTGCTCTTTTATTACAAACAGGTACCAACAGTGAGAGGTGATGTGGACACATCCGTGATATTAGATGCACCAATGCGTCTTTACAATGGGCAAAGTTTAGTAAGTATAATATAAATGTTTTAAATTCAGTGCAGATTTTTGGCAGTATTACCACCATATTTATTTGAATTGTAATGATATAACACATTAAAATCTTGAGGGTGCTTTCTAATTGTTTCTTACTATTAATATTTTATAAAAGACAAATGGGTGAAAACTAAGAATAACTAAAAGTCAGTAACAGAAAAGTAAATATTCAGTAACAAAAAAATGGTTTCGGGGCTGTGGTGCCAGTGTGGAGTTGAAATACACTCCTGTACCCCATACCGAGATACAGATTGTCGTAAGAGGTGACTAAACCCTGTGCTGGCTGATTGTGCTATGGTGTGTCCTGTCTAGGCATAGTCGAATGTTTTGGTATTTGCAAATTATGGGCATAACTCTGCAATAGGCTGATGACAATGAATGGAAAAGGACTAATTATTTCTAAAACTCTAAATACCAGATCATCATCCTGATGATGATCTGGTATTTAGAGTTTTAGACAATAAGTATCATCTTCAGGAACCACAACAGGATGCAATAGTTGTGCAAGTCCCTCCATTACCACCACTGCCTCAGCTGCAAGATATAAAGAGGTGTCAGGATACAGATTGGTATAATAGCAAGACAAAGACAACATTGAAGGTGATTCAAATTACTTATTACATAATTGTTATGGTTAGTGAAGTTTGGGGGTGCAAGGGGCTCCAACCTCCATCTTAGGAGTCCTGGCTAACCTCACCTGTTTGTGGTCCAGCCTGCTATACAACTGATTATAATATGGTGTAGTACAACACATCTATGTACAGTTAAATGTTCTGGGCAACAGAGTTGATGTGAGTAACTGGGTTTTCCAATCATAAATCCTTATGCTCATTGTGAGGATTATGGGCATATAGTTCCTCATGAGAGGACATTTTTCAGTTGTCAATTAATATCAACTTGATTATGGATTTGAGCACCACTAAAATATGTTTTTCTCAGGATGACAGCCCAATTTTAACAGAGCAAGATGCACCTGTTCTGGAACTAGGTGCTGGTTCTTCTCCTGCAAATAAGCAGCACAGTAAGAAGAGTCTTCCTCATAAAAAGCGGATATCCAGAAAATTGAAAAGAAACACTGGGAATAGTACACCACAGCAGGTAATATGTAATATGCATTTTTAACTATAATTAATTATTCATAGTGTAGGTTGCCATTACATTAATTCCCAAGACTTAGGTATCTCAGCTTATTTTCCCGATTAAAAGAAGGCTTGTGTTAACTTACGATTTTTGTTTTAATTTAATAAAGTCATTAATATTAAGTTTATAATTTTATGTTACATGGAAGTGCTCTGAAGGACTATTGATATCTTTATATAGATACAATCCATTAGATATCAATGCTATCATTAGATAGATGGTGGCATTTATATAATTTATTTACATGGTGTTTCCAGGATATTGTTGTAATTAATTGTCAAGAGGAGGTGCCGCAAGAGGAGATATTACCTGATAACTTCGTAACTACTGTGCAAGACCAGGAACATATACCAGAAGCAAATCATCATATTGCTCATGAGGTATATAACACACATAAAAATTAATATTTAACAAAATATGGGAATTGTTAATTTTTGATCAATGAAACTATTCTTCACTTGTTTCTACACTGAAGCAATTGCTAATTAAATATTTTGGTGACAAGTAAAGCGCAAGATTGGCTCTTCACACTGGACTGGGCTGAAGATGACCACTTCAGTTCTCAGGAGTAGCAACTAGTCTTTGATTGACCTTATTTGGGCCAGATTATGCAGCAACTGTAGTCACAATAACATGTAATATATCACAGAATTTGGCACAATATAGCCCAGAGTCAGGATTTGTGGCTCATGTATTAATATGTGAGCCACAATATAATATAGGTATATAATTATAATAATTTGGTGATAAGTAATCCTAAAAAATGAATTGGATAAATATTTCGCTATCTTTCCAGGCTACTCACTAAGCTTCTCTTTCATCAGATGCGGCCTATCTTCATCTGTCAGATCTGCGGCGAGTTCTACGGCGATGAGCAATTGAAGTTCTATCAGCATTTGAAGCAACATTATGAACCACATGCCACCATTATTATAGAGAATCCTGTGCCCGACTTAGGAATTGATAAGGTAAAAAAAACAAATACATGTTGGTATTTATTAGAAAAATGATGTAGTTCAGCAGTATTTGAGCAGTATTCAGGCCCTATATTTTTGTTTTCGTTTCTAACCTGTATGGCTCAAGGCCAGTTATACAGTACACGTAAAAGTTAATTTATTAAAATTTAGTTTTTCTCAGGTTTAATAAGTCAGTTCTCATATATCCTTCCATTGTCCACTGTCAATGTGTGTCCTTACAACAAATTAGTTATGTAAACATGGTTGCTTAGTGGGATATGATCTGTATAAATCCATAAACCATAGCCGTTAACACAAGTAAATGTCAACACTGAGCCTCTGGCCGCGCCCGATCTGGCCCGCAAGCGTGGGTCTCTGTCACTTAGCCGTCAAGAGCGACGCACGATAGACTGTACATTTTGCATTATTATTATACACGTCAGTATGTACCAAGAGACGTTTTTTTTTCAACCATCAGTAATATTCCATCACTATAATTAACCTTGGAAGTATCAACAGTAGCTGTTGAATATATTAGACATATATTTATATGCTCCCAGTTACTTGGTCAATGTGGTTAATTAATTTTTAATTTATTTAATTAATTACCTGTGTTGATTCGGTGTCAATAAATTATCTCTAATATTTCTTAATTCCTTTCAGATGACCAACACGTGCATAGTGGACAATGTGGCCACCCTACCAGACTCCATTGTGGAACTATCTTTAGAAAACACAGTGCCTAAAACGATGTACCAGTCCATTGACAAGCATATCCTGTATAGTTCAAGTGATAAGACATTAACTTATAATAAGGTGCACTTCTTGATACTAATCAATAATACGGATATCTATGAGACCTATACATAATGTGAAATTTTTCTTGCATATATCTTGATTTTTATTTTATTTGGAGTTTGAAACTGTTTTGGCCATTATTTTATTTGGTGTAGTTTTCACTATGTAACATTCATACAGCATGTTTTGGAATCAAATGATATAGTTCATATAATTTACCATGTAATGTTTAGTTATTAGCATGAAACATCATTAGGCATTTACATACACTAAAATGCTTTTATTTAGATATTGCTAGATTGTTTACAGAGTGATAACATTGTCTTGTACTGAGTCATGAATAAGAAAATCATGCTTTGTAATTTATAATTAGTTTAATTGTTCTTCAATTGTGTAGGTACTCATTACATATGTTAATGCAATCCACAGTATTTTATAATTTAAATAATTATTCCCGCAGGTTCAATACTCAATGGCGAGTATGGACAAAGATTTGCCAAGTGATACAGATTGCAATAAAACCTATAGAAAACAGAAACAATGCGAGACACATTTTAAAGACTCTCATTCTAATTCAAAGGTGATTTTTAATGAATTTTTATTTTGGTGCACTGGTACATCGTGAAAGACCTGTTATGTAAAGCAACTGTAGTGAGAAAATCTTTGGTTTATAATTTAAACAGTTACTAATTTTTATTAATGTTTTGTACCTTTCGAGGTCACATTAAACTTAAACATTAAATTAAATATTCCATAGTTACTGCCTTTTCGATGATTAAATATTCCATGAATCCTTTTGATAAATATTAATTTCTGACAGGCTGGATCGCTAATACGTATTCACACTAAGTTTATAATGTTATTATCCAGTTGGAGGACATGAGTGAGTTTAGCGAGCCTGAGGATCTGATGGAGGGTATCCACGTGGCCGTGGAGGAAGGCGCTGAACAGTACGAGCAGACGCTGCTGCCGCACCTCACCGTGGACAGCGGCCACGTACACCAGGACCATGTCAGACACTGGTGAGAGAAATTGTAGTAACTAGAAATATATTGAATTTTAAAGCATGAGATATTGATGTGTCGTATAACATGATCATAATAATGTGTAGGTATATGCGTACAACTGCGAATAGTAGCAACAGCGTGTGCGGCTGCGCGCACGGCTACTGCGCCCTGTGCGCGCCCGCGCCGCCCGCGCCGCCTGCGCCGCACGCCAGCGCGCACGCCGGCGCGCACGACGGCGCGCACGACGGCGCGCACGACGGCGCGCATGACGGCGCGCATGACGGCGCGCATGACGGCGCGCACGACGCCGCGCACACCGCTACCAGGACTGTTATCAAAGGTAAGGGTTATCGGACGTGAAGTTCAAGCTTACGATACTAATCAGTAATTACAAGGGCTAAGTGGCTTGCATGTTTGTTGTAGGTCTTCTGAGTCGTTACGAGAGTTTTAATTTGCGTTTCGTTGCAACATCACTAGTTGTCTATGTTATGTCTACGCGTTGTTAATGCCGAACCGCAATATGTTTGTGACACTAGTAGGCACAGATATTTAAATTTTGTATATATGTTATGCCAATATATATTATTTTATTAGATGTATACATTATATCATGCTTGCATATTATTCAATGTGGATTTAGAACATTACCTACATATTAACTTTAAAAATAGTAAAAAAATAATTTTCAGTAAAATAGTGTATATTTACAGACGAAGTATTTCAAAGAATTTTCGATCCACCGCCGGAGAACGAAACTTTCGCCGAGAATATTTTGCCAGACAACACTGAGCTACCGCCTGAGCCGGAAACACCCGCAGAAAAACCGGTGGATGAAAAAAAAAAGCCTACCAAGAGATTCGAATGTTCAGGTATCTTTTTCATGTTTGCCTACTTGCAAAATAATTCCTGGATAAGTCACACTTACCTTACTTACTTACCAGTTAGCCCCTTCGTACACAACGCTACACATGCCTCCGATACACGATGACTTCTGTCTCCAAGCGACATCCGTCATATACATATTTCCATTAAGGTCCGTTCACCTGTTGCGTCGGTGACATTTGTCGCGCGACTAGATTTGTATGGCGGAGACTCGTGCAGAATGTGTTATAAATCTATATTTATTTTTAGAATGCTCGAAGGTGTTTTTGCATCGCAACAGTTTGTTCTACCATTCGTTAATGCATAGCGAGAGGCATCAGGTCTGTAAGGATTGCGGAAAAGGATTCTATACCGCGTCTGCTTTGAAGGTAATTAAATATATATGTATTAATTTCATATTGAAATGTTAGACGTTTGTTTTAATTCATCGTAATCATTGGTCACTTGACCAATTGCTTGACCCATTATCCGTGTTGAGGCGGAGAAACTCACTCTCTATTCCATGGTAGCATACATAGACAAAGGCAGGAAATTATATTAAAGAAACTCTAGTTTTCTATCATAGAGAATCTTGTGCCATGCAGATATATGCAATGTTTGTGTATAATCCACGATAATTCCAGTTCCGAGCCTTGTATGATAAAATAAAATATTTTTATTTTGTTTAGATTCACAGGCGAATGCATAACGATGACCGGCCATGCAAATGCGATGAGTGCGGCCGCGACTTTCGACAACAGAGTGACCTCAAATACCATAAGGCTTCTATACATTCTAACCAGGTTCATAGTATTATTGTACAAACTGTTACTAGCTTCTACTTACGATTTACTTAATGCTTACAACTATAAGTTTAGGATCTCAAAGAGGCACTTGATGCTTCGATGATAAGTGGCTATCGCTTGTTATCGTCATGAAGAACCTCAGAGGCGTATATATATGTAATGTATTAAGTTTTTCAACACATTAATCAATACTGGGAATGCATTTGAGAATCACCTCTCCTGGGATCAATATGTTTATGTGTAGTTTTGTTTCAGAAACACTTCAAATGCGAATTCTGCGGTAAGGAATTCGCTCGACGCTACTCGCTGAGCGTGCACCGGCGTATCCACACGGGCGAGCGCAACTACAAGTGCGACTATTGCAACAAGACCTTCCGCGCGTCGTCGTACCGCCTCAGTCACATGCGCACCCACACCGGTATTGCATTACTGTCATATTGAGCTAGTTTCATCGATCTATGGCATAGTTACAATTGTGACTGCTATCCGTTATTACTTGTTTTTGGAGCCCAGTGCTCCAAGAATAAAAAAGGCCTATAGCATACTAGACCCCACTATTTCAGTGCGATTATGTCATCGGTAATTAGTTTTGTAACAACTTCTCTGAACCATGGAAATGCTTGTAACAATTTCTCACAATTATCCTTTAAAAGCTTTACTTTTTTGGTATTAATAAATCACCATTTTTGATGCACATGTTTTTTTTTGTTTTATGAATTTCGTTATTAATTACAAATTACCTTAATTACGTGATTTTTATTTTGTGTACTTGTATTTTCAGGTAGCAAACCGTACCCCTGCAC
>DWTO01005098.1:0-10990 GCA_018244755.1 Jemadia pseudognetus
CACAAGTAACTAATGGGCACGTATAGAATGATATAGAATGGTTGTGATGATTGACATACATAACATAATTATAAAAGTTATCGGTGCACAATTGATTGTTACAAATAGAACTGAAATTAAATGAAACGTTACTTTTTATTATTCCTTCGTATGAAATTTTGCGCCTCTCTAGCATTCAGCAATGTTTACGCAGCCAGCGAAGTAATATGAATTTATATGATTAGTATGCAATATAGCCGAAGGTAAGTAAAATTTTCACAGATTCTAGCGAGCGGAAGACGCAGAAACGCCGAGTGTAAATTTGAAATTGTATTTTTTGAATTTATTACGAAATGCTAGATAACCATTTAAGTTTACACTGATATTTCACTGGCAGGAAGTCATTAAATATGCAACAAGAATTCATTTATTATATCGGGAAATAAACTAATGAAGTTTAGATAAGGAATGAGTGATATCTATAAACATTTTATTATGTTTACAATGATAATATTCTAGTGCATACGCCCATAACTTAATAGTCAGTAGTCAAGATATATGGAGATAATTCAATCCTCTCAAAAGGTCAAGAGCTAATGCGGTCGCGTGTACTGTGATGCAAATTGTATTACACTGGAATACTAAAAGCCCTATACCTAGGTATGACATACCCTATACATAGCTATGCACTAATTGCAAACGTTACACTATGACTGATCAATACGGGAGTTAGTTATATAGGTATGTGAATTAACAGTGAGATGAAAACGCATAGGTTACGGATACAACCCTTTTTGCGACGTTGTTTGCTGACCACGTCCGCTTTCAGTCAATAGGAATATACACTCAAAGTCCTTGGTAATTAAACGATGTTACGACGCTCGAAGCTATGCTGAATATTTATTTCTTTCCGTTAGTAGCCAAGTTCGTCTTCGTCGCTACATTGAGAAGAGCTCTATTGTAAGTTGCGTTGTACTAATTTGTTTTCCATACACAACATATGAAGTTTTATTTTCGATATATCTTGTTATATACAGTACACACTACATAGAATGGAATGAAATAAGTTTCATATACTTATATTCAGTTATTTATTTTTCGCATAGCAGAGATTACATGTATGTACAATTGCCGAAGCGAGCGTAAAAGTGATATGTTATTTTTTAATTAATTTAAAATTCGCTAATGCACTTGCATTCCCATTTCGATTACATTTATTTTCGAGCAATATCAATGTAGTGAAATTGATACGTCTCCTTATTAATAATTGTGGAACATCTCCGGTCGGTACGTGAACAGTTACATTATTGTGAATAATGTTATATGATTGAGCGTGTTTAAAAGCGTTCTAAGATCTTCAACAAGTACATATGCACTGGTAAGGACTGAAATTAAATAATATTGTGTTTTTCTTATAGAAATGTATTGAAATACTAACAACGAATCTGAAGGCTTAAAGCGTTATACTTCACAAAAAAAAACAATAACCAGATCGTTCATTAAATGATTTACTTTACCGCTTATAAATAGAGAATACAGTTTGTTCATCATAATTTTGCACTCGCGTTGCGTACTGTAAATTTATTAATTACATGATTATATCGCTATTTAAAATTAAGTTACTGTTTGTTATTAAACTATTAACGACGCGTTAAACGAAAGTATTTTTGCTTAAGCGTTGTACAACGGAATTTGATATTTTTTCTTATAAATGAAGCATTGACATCATGGTTTCACATGAATTGAATTGATGTAATTAATATTCGCTGTACGCTATACGAGACGCTATATTTCTTTCAGAAAACAATTAAATTCAAGGAAAATTATTTGTACTTGGATTTTATTTTTAAAATTAATGAATAATTTAACGGGACGACTTAACATAATAATGTCGTTTTATCAACCTGCATAATACTGATAAATTTATAACTATAGTTGGCACAACTGCGACTGACAATATAATGAGGTAGACCACTAACGTATTAAAAAACAATGTCACTTGTGGAATGTTTGATGCGTTTGCACTCTATTACTTTGTCACTAGTGAGAACGGTGGCACAGGTCTCAATTTGTATTGACGAACAGTCTTGCATCATAAGTCAGTGGTGAGAAGCTCGGCTCTTTCGACCACTATATGAAATTCGGTCTCTCTGTAAGTCTTGCCATCTGGCAACACTATTTGTACCTTTTTCTTTTTTTCATTCTCTCGCCGCACTATGAAATATATTGCAATCGCTGCGCCAATGATCACTACGATAATGCCTACTACTACAAAAATCCAGAAGTTCTGCTTAAACGAGCCACACCTGCTGTCGACGAATGTCGGCAGTGACATGTAATGCTCTTCCAGAGTATACCAACATGTGATAATCCCGCCTTGTTCGCTGAGTACTTGCCGCCATTCGTCGGCAAGTTCACACGTACATGTTGCATTGAGATTAAGTCCATCCACACGCAATGTCACCGAGGTTCGGTTGTGCATCAGTGACGAGGGCGTGAAGTTAGTGACTGTGTTGTTATCAATAAGCAGCTCTTGCCTCCCCATTGCTGATATAATTTCCATTTCAACGGAGAATCCATAGAACGCTCCTTTACTCACAGACATAATAGTGTTATTTCTAAAGGTAATGGGTCCTCTACTTGCAATATGGAATCCGTCCCCTTCTAAAGTTTCTATATTATTATTCTCTATTAGAATTCTCTTTGGTGAACTGACAAGAAATGTCAAACTAGACAAATATTTAACGGTGACTCCCTCCATTCGAAATAGATTAGTCACTTCTACATCCGACAAAAACCTGCTCGGCAACGTTTTCATGACGCCGCCACGCAACAAGAAATTTATGGTCGTAAACTTCTTGAAGGCTTGTATTTCTATGTTATCGAAAACATTGTTTGTGAGTTCTACGTTCTTAACGCCGGTGAGACTGGAGAAGGCAAACGGTTTGAGGTTGTTTATCGTACTGTCACTTATTATAATATCATTGACGCGTCCTTGGATCGCGTGTGAAGAAATTTCGTTTATCGTACTGTTGTTAATTATTATTCTAATGCCGGGATTCATATCACTGTCTCGAGGGAAAGGTGACCAAGTCAGTGCCCTCTCGTTTATAACTACATGGCTTACGTTTCTAATTTCTATACCCCGTAAATGTATGAGGTTTCTCACTGAGTCTTGAAGAAAGTAAACCCGTGAGCATCCATCAATAATGATGCCCGTGGCCGTTGAAGGGATCCTGTATGCTCCGTCGGGCCTTAGAGTCACCTCCTGGGAATGAATATAATTTATGAAACAATTATAAAAAAACATAATTTCAATGCAATATGAATGTGTTTGGATATATAACAATATATGTATTGGTAACAACTAATACATACATAATAATCTGTATTTTATGTACAAAACTTTTATTGCTTGCAAATGCTTTTAACTCTCAGAACTGATACATGATCTACGTGATCTGCAAGGTCACGAGCGTATTTGAAATAATTGGTAGCTTCTTAGCATGTCAATATTATATTGCCATTATAACGAAATAAGATACATATTTTCTTACGCGTATAATGACAACGATGGAATATTACGATAAAACTATCAGTCACTGTGATAACGTTCATTAATCATATCAAAATATTGTTTTCGACAAAATTACCTCATAGTCCCGTGTGCAGCTGCAAATGACTCTGGTGAAAGAATCGCAGCGGCACGCGTCGTCTTCGCAGATGGTGGGCGTGATGCCCTGCGCCAAGGAGCGCGCGTGCAGCGCCACCAGTATTTGCCACCACGTTGGCCAACGCATGCTCGGCTGCTTTGTAAATTCACGTTACCATCTCATATGATTATTTCATCTAGAACAAAATTGAAATTTACTTCAACGGCCCGTAACGAAATTGGGAAAATTTACCCTAGTACGAATATAGGTTAAATGTCGCTTTTTGTCTGTCTGTCATACGCGAGATAGAGGTTGTAATGTAGTTGTGTTGGATATAATTACATACAAAGTGTAACATTAATGTAATTTCGAGTATTCGCAATGCGTTGTTGCACAGTGTGGAGCTAGGGTATCAATGTTAATCATTACGGCAGATTCCTATTGGGGTACTACATAGAATAGAACACGACGGAATAGTAGATAATTTCGTTCTACGGCGAATGATATGCTGTTAATAATTCAAGTAATTTTACTACTGTATCTTATCGCGTACTAGTTTTACTTGCGAAATTCCTCGCTTTTCTGTAGGCATGAGGTACTCACCCACCGTAAAATATACGTCCGGACCCTCATAATAAGCTGTCACCAAACCAAATTTCGTCAGTCTGGTCTATATCAAGTACGAAACACATTAAACAGAAATTCAATTTTTCCTCGTGACCGTTCTATTATATCTCTGGATAGAGACGATCAATTATAGGGAATTACACGTATCAAAATGAAGTTCATATTGATTAAATGCGATGATAATAACCTAGTTCATACAAAAATGATTAGTTGAAGATTGTTGGAAGTTGGTTATCTTACTTTTATATTTAATATAGGTACACATAATCAGTATTCTCTTATAATACCAGTAAACTTATAGACAAAGAAAATAAGTAGGAAATGTAAAATTCCGTTGACCTACCTGTGCTTCCCGATTTACTTCTGGCTACTGATATGCTGATACCGACAATACGAGTACAAGCGTGATATTAATTAAACGTTTACCTTTAGCACTGATTTCATAACTGGCACGTAGTGAACAGAATAAAAAGAATGAAACAGTATGTTATTTTGATATATTTTTTGTGAAGCCTGCTTGCGTTCACGCGGCAGTCATTTATCGATGTGAGCCGGCCGTGCGCAGTGTTATCGAGGCGTGTTATCAGATAGCCACATAGGTGTCGGTCGGCTTACGTACCGCTACGGAGTAACTCGCGCGTGTGTGATTTTAGCAAGGCTATCGGAATAGATAGCGCCCTCTTCCAGATACCGGCCGTGCTGATGACCTCTATTTTTGTTTTAATTAATTCCTTTTACTTACGCAGTCTTGGAATTCAAATTCCCCGTCGGCCTCTTCAGAAATATACTTGGAAGTTTTGACTTACTTCTATTTTTTATTGTTGAAAACGGAAGAATGTTTCGTCTGTGGTATGCCTTTGAATACCGTTAAAATGTAATATGAAGTAAATTGTAAAGAAAAACGAAAGTACTCTTAAACCTTATATACAATTACTGATTTTTTATATTTGACAGTTTAATTTTTATTTCTCACAAGTAGAGCGGAGTAAATAACAACCTCATGATATAAATAAAACGGTTCTGCTGTCCGTCACGCAGTAGTGCGTCACGTATCCCAACCAGACCTGAAGAATCTCGGTGATTCACTATGTAACGTGTAGTGCTGCTTGCCTACGGGAAAACAGCTTTTGGAAATTTGCGCGCTCGCACGTCACGAGAGTTGCTTTTTAATTTAATATTAATTTTGTACTGTTCGAAGTTTGTTGTTGAAATTAAAACTATTATTATAAAGAGGGGTTATCTCGTTGTAACTGTTTGTACTTGTTTAGTGCTTAATGAATGGTTACTACGTCGCAATAGTAGGAACGGTGCAACGTCTAGCTAACATTCCTTAACCTCCGACCGCACCCCTCCGGATCACGGTAGTGATATTTGTGTGAACAAGAATGCGTATCAATAAGAGAAGTGTATCGTTGACGCGACTGCTGGATATGCTAATTACAACTCGCTTCGAAGCTATTTTGGAGTTTTAAAGATACGATTGGGACTTGTGCCGCGTTGTTCGAGAGCACCGCGCGCGTGGAATTTGCGTTATGATTTATTTTTAATGTCTGCCTGTGAGTGCACCTCGGCGTACCTAATGTTCCTCCATTATAGTATTATATATGTTAATTTATGTTTTGTAATATATTTTGAGATGTTCTTGTTGTAATACTTATTATACGTCTTATATTTTTCTGAACGTAATACATGTCCTTGAACTCAAAGTCGGTAATTTTAAATTGAGAAGTATTAAAGTCAGTAAATACACGAAATATAGCTTCATGCATGAATTGCAAAGATGATATGATATAAAGAGGACTGCCTTGTTGGTCGTATTGGTCTCAAGCGCGAATGCCGATCGTGAAGTCCTGGGTTTAAATCTCGGTTCGGGCACTGTAGGAGTTTTCTGACTTTGAGTTTTTAGTAGTGGCTCTCAGTGTAGTTATGTGCTCGGTGTATGACAATAGGCGGGCTACCTATTCTATTGTGGGACCTAACCGTAACTAGTGACACATGGGAGAGCACGACACCCCTCTGCCTACCTCTTCGGGGATAACAAACATGATGTTACGTTATGCATGAATTTTTAAAAAGTGTCAAACTAACCCTTTATTACTTTGACGTTTCGTACGCTACTCTATTGACGAGAATTATATTGAATTTCGTGTTCTAATGGAATTATAAAAATGAAACATAAAAATTAAAACTGAGACTATGTTTCATACTAAAAATCTGTATATCAATAATTTATTATTAATATAACAATCGTTACCTCACGTGGCAAAGATCCCAATGGAAAGATTTTCATTAAAAACAGTTGAAATGAGTCATAATAGAGTGAATAACAGAATTAAACAATGTTTGCTCGAATTATTCAGAGAATTTCCGTTCGCAAACAGTTGATAACGAGATAACGTTATGGAATGGAAATAAACAATGATTTAAGTTACATTTCTACAGACGTGAATACAATAATATTGTGGGTTGTTTTTAATGACAGTTGGCCGTCTGTTTAAAGGCATTACAAAAATGTATTCAAATATTTCATAAACACGTGTAGGTAGGCATGACATTATCGAAGATTTTATGCGATCTTCTTTAAGGTAAACTATTGAAATGGTAATTGACGGATATTCTCCGCCACGTTTTTTGTCATGTAGATAACTTTAGATATTAGCATTACGTCAGCGGTGTGAAATATGATGTATATTTTAGTTCACTAAGGTCACTTAATATGTAAATGAATAATGTTTGCACAGATACGTGGCTCCACCTTGTTGATTGTGTTCTATTCTATACATGTATGTAGTGAAACTGTAGGTGCCTGTAAACGCGTGTATGCACATCAAAAATGTTACGAGCGTCGTTAAAGTAAACTGCGTGCGCTCACAACAAAGAAATGTATCGACGATGAGGAATTTTGCACGAACCGGCTTACAGTTAAACGTGTATGACTCTATGCTACAAATATTTTCAGTTTTATGCACTTTTATTTAAATATATTTCCTGCCAAATACAAGAAAGTTATACATTTATAGGATCTCTACCGTTTACTTTAATCTGTTTAATAGGCAATAGTCAAAATAATAAGCTGCGTCTTGTTATTACGGTATGCTTGTTGTATAAGTAGCATTATTTTGAGTTGAGATTCAGCGAAATCAATTTAATAAAGGTAGAATGGCAGTTAAATTTTAATACATTTAATAACGTAGCTAAGTCTAGAAATATTACGAGATTTCTTCCTATTTAATTAAAATATGACGACGGAAAGCTGAGATAGAGGAGTGCTACCTTTAGCACTCCGTTGGGTGCGACGAGTTAATTGGAATTATTGGATTAGATTTATTGGATTTAATTGGAATTGCAAGTTCGTAGTGATTTTAAATAAACTGAAATCACAGTGTCAATGTGAATCAAATTGCGATACGAGTTATAGGAGTTGCTAGTTAGGCAAGAAAATTGTTAAAGAGTTATGAGTTCAGCAACGATAAGTTTGAGTACTTACCGCGATAAGTTACAATGCATTTATTTTTCATTCTATGACGTGGCGGCGTATAATAAGGCTATTGAATCCATGCTTTGATTTTTGATAAGAACGTTTACAGACTCTACGGTAGGCAACTACGATTATTATGCATCTCGCTGGCGGCTACGGCAATAAAACAAATATTAGATTGTGTAGTGTTCTATTTATTTCACAGAATTTTTAAAGAACTCTCTCACATTTACAGGCATAAATCTACTTAACGTTGATTTGAGACGACCTTTTCTAACACTTCGGACTTTTAAAGAGATTGTTCAACGAAGTTGGCCGCCACAATATTGACATTGTGTATGCTTTTTCGTTTTCTTCGAATTTTATTCATTGGAACAACTTAATTAGTGTAACTTCAGAAATGTGTTGACGAAATCTTGAACAAGAGAAAATTGTTGGGAATAGATTAGGTGGTTATTAAAATTACTACGACTCTCACTAAAGCGCGTGTACATACGAGTACACACCTACGGCGGTCGCTCGCAAAAACGACGAATTATACGCGTTGGATACTCATGAATATTTTATTAATGCTGTAAATACTACCATTCAAAAAATTATATACAGTATATTAGTTTAATCCACACTTCTCTGCCTATCGATGTGCATGATGTGATGCTATTTATTACATTTTATATTCGTTTAATTAAGCTCATAAATGTTTCTGATTTCCTGAATGCGGAGACGTATTATATTATTTCATATTGTTTACAAGCGAATTATTGAATACAGTTAGCAAAGGTAAATATTTTATTCGGAGCGTACGCGTGCATCGATATGGCGGATCTAGAACACGGTAGGGCTCGCTCCGCTCGGTTGGAATAGAGTTAACGTGGAACGCATACACGAGAGCACGAACACTGGCTGCTAGTGCTTGCATTGAACCCATTATTTGGTAAATGTAACAAACAATACATCATATTTCAACGTTGTTTATATCGAACCATGCTTACCTGCAAACCGGATGTACCATATACTTCTGTATAATATATTTGTATGATTTATTACTTGCAACGTTTGAAAGAAAATAATTTATTTTTTGTGTAGAAAAAATTGTTAGTATTTGCTGGTAGATTCGTTTTGAAGCTATCAGGGACAGTCTGCGCTTGTACAGCGCCGCCGAAGTGATAATTTTTTCTTTACATTTGTTTTGTAAGTTAAGTTAAAATTGGTTTAATTTGAATTGAATTATCCATGTGTTTATGAAGCTCAAAAGTACAATACATTGTAATTTTATTTGATCAGTTACTTTGGCAATAAGGAATTATATTTTGTTTGTTGTAGCCCAAAGGTTATTTAAATTCCAAATTACAGGTATATTTCGTACAAACGATTTTTGTTAATTTTGCGCTAAACTTCGGGGTAAGAAATGTTTTAAGACTAAGACAAAGTATAAAGTTATTTACTCTATATCTCACTACCTTTATTCCGCTGAAATGCCTAGTTACCAACTCTTCTTCTGGTGTACACATTCCTAACCCTATTATATTTATGTAGGTACACTTGCCGTCGCAATATAGGTACATACGTATATTTAGACGTGCCGACGCGTTGTTTCTGATCTAAAGCTAGTACACAGAGGAGTAGCAAGGTATTAAAACGGATTGTCAGGAATAGTGACACACTAGGCTAAGTCGCGAGAGTTCGTTGTTGTGAAGTGCTATCCTTTAAATGATACGTTGCCATTCACCACGAATACCTTTCATATTATATTTTATATTGGAGGTATGTTGCATGCGTACGATTAATTAACATTTTACTGATAAATCGCATTTTGTACGATTTTTTTGTAAATTAAATATACGTAACATCACGCCTGTTATCCCCGAAGAGGTAGGCAGAGGAGCGTAGTACACTCCCACGTTTCACCAGTTATGTTTACGTCCCACTATGGAATAGGTGGTGAGCTTATTCCCATGCACTGGGCAGAAATACGGACTCCGAGCCACTACTAAACATCTAAATTAAAAAAAATCTATAGTGCCCGACCCGTGAATCGAACCCAGGATCTCGTACAACCAACAAGACAAACGAGGCAGTCAGTAAGTAAGAATAATATATTATTGCATTGAAAACTTAACGGAGTTATGAAGACCTACACTACCAAGTTACCAAGACTTCACCATTTCACAGACCATGAACAGCGTAAAACCTGTGCGACCACAGATTCTCTATTCGTTAAACGAGTGAACAAGTGAAGATTTTTCTTTATAACTGAAATTGATGTACAATTCGTTACTCATCTGCTAATCAGGTCATTAAAATACACATAGTATAAAAAGCCAGGAAGGAATAAGAGATTTGTCAATGTTCTCAACAAAGAATTCTTGGAGAATTTAAAACTCAAGTGCATTTGAATTTAACTAAGTATGACATTAAGGGCTTGTTATTCTTGGTTTATTATTTAGGTCATAAACTTCATCATTATTCCAATTCATTGTTCTACTTTTACAAGAAAGCACTACTCTATATGAGAAGGTTTAAGGCTAGCAGTCTGCTATGTTGGTTTAATGCATGTAGCAAACTTCACAGGCATTATAATATAAAATACTACCGAAAACATTACTGTGTACCTATTTTTTCTCACAATGTTTTATGTGTAACATGATTTTATCCGCAAACCACCGAAGTAGGCGAAATCTGAACCAGAAGACTGTCACTGCTTAAAATAGAAAATATATAAATAGGTACCCGTCTTCCAAAATCATAATACTGACGAGATATTCAGCCGATTTTACGATATACGCGAGGTCCCCTGGAGAGCAGTACTGTTTGATTTTGTGTCTCAGCTTTCTGAAGGATAAAAATAGATATGGGACCCGATAACATTGTGGTTTATAATTTAAAGACTAGCTGTGCCCTCGACTTCGTACGCGTAGATTTCGATAAAAAGTAGCCTATGTATATACTAATGTGTAAACTACAACCCTTGAAAGTTTCATCAAATTCCGTCCAATAATTTTCGCGTGATTAAGTAAAAGCGAATTACGTTAACGGCAGCCGGAGGACTAAAAAACCAAAGTTACTACAACTAGTTTATTAAAATTACAATCTAATGAGACACTGCTGATCGATTCTAAGATCCGACAATGAATAACAAAAATAATATATTAAATACTATATAGATAATAGTAATGTATGACTGCCTCGTTGGTCGTGTTGGTTGCAAGTGCGACTGACGATCGGGAGGTCCCGGGTTCGATTCCCGGGTCGA
>DWTO01005099.1:0-10990 GCA_018244755.1 Jemadia pseudognetus
GTCAGCAGTTTCTGAAATCGGCGTGAATGTATGTGAGGATAGAGATATTTAGCACTCAGTGCCTCCTATCTACCAGTGAGGGACCTAGTGTGAAGGCATATCTTCAAGACTTTGTATAAGCTTAATATATGTACGCGTCCCGTGGGAGGCGCATGGCGAACACTCACGATGCGCGTGACGTTGGCGATGGCGGCGGCGGCGTCGTCGGCCGCGCGCTTGGCGTCGCCAATCTCCTGCACGATGGACGAGTAGGCGGACGCGGCGCTGTACGCGTGCCGCGTGCGCGTGTTGTTGTTCTCGCGCTCGGCCAGCGCGCGCAGCTCCTCCGCCTGCGCGCCATCACGCGTCGCTCGTCACCGGCGTGCTCGCGGACAGTGCTGGCGCACAGCCGTTTCACACACCGGCGACGCATAGACTCACCCCCTATTCTACATTCTACTTTACTATCAACCCCGTTTAAGAAATACAGGCGTAATGTTAGTTCTTGTTATAAGCGAACAAAAGTTTCATTCGGCTGAACGTATTAAACAAAACAGATCCAATAGCAACACCACTGCTGTGATATTTACAGAACTGATGCCACTTCTCCCCAAGTTGATAGGCTTCGAACGTTACCATGTTTAAATCAAGAACCGTACAAATCAATCAATGAGTATAATCGATGGTACTTCTAATGTTAGACAAACAAATCAGTCAAACAATACGAAATATTGAATATTAGTTACCCTGTCCCTCAGTCCGCTGGCATGATTCAAGGCGACGTTGGTCAAATTCGTGAGCTCGGGTATACGGGTGGCCAGTAACTCGAGCCTGTCCTGCAAGTCCACGTTAACGTTTTTGATAACGTTGAACGCTTCGCTAGCATTCTTCACGATCTCCCCAGCCAGCGTGTGTAAGTAAGTAGTTTTGCTTATGTCCGTCGCCGCGTCGATCAGATCTTTCATGGCGGCGCTGTTTTCTTTCGTCACCGATAATACTTTGTTTCCGAACTTGGATACTCTAAAAGAAAAACAACGTCGATCATACGATTTTTTACTGGAATGGCATCTAATGAAGAACAAGCAATAGTATGTTATAATTTATGAACTCTATTATATAATTTTAAAAGACACCACTAGGGTTGACTATTGGTCATGAATAGCACCAAACATATGATAGACATCACTACGCTTCATAGAATATTATTGCGAGCTAAGCTCGTTCTTCGACGATGGCCTGATTATACGGGGATATCATCAATATTTATAAGTAACTGGCATGTATTCACAAAAAATTACATTAGAAACTTTTCGAATAATACCTGTTCTTGGCGTTAAGTTTCTCCGCGTCGTCGGCAATGCCCTGCGCAAGTAATGTGTGTTCATACATTTCGTCCAACTTCTTCTTAAGCTCACCAGTAGCGTTAACAAGGTTTTCAAACTTCTGAAAATATAAACATAAAATTTCTCAATTAGTTATGGTGTTTACTTAACAATCTATCTTTAATAATTCGACGATTTGTTGGAATGATGTAACTTAACGTATTGTAACTGGAATGTTTATAACTTTCGAAACTTCAATACCAACATCGCACTTATCCACACTGACCTTAGCCTGTTCGTTGACGGGCAACACGAACACGTTCATACGTTCTATTTGTTCAGTAGCGTTCGTAAACGCGTTCAACGCCTGTATCTCCTTTGGTTGTAGATTTTTCTCTGCAACATAATAATCGCATTAGGATATTTCAATTCACATACATATATTTTTACTTAAAATAATATTATTGAAAAATGGAAAACTACATTCACTCGCGGCCTTGCAACTGTAGAAAACTTTAAAACGATGTCAGTAAGAGCACGTTTCAAGTGATTCAATCACAATTACGCCTCTCCAGGCTCCGTACATTCGTGTTAATTGTTACGGTGTCCACAAATCGACTTACGTTAATCGACATTGCTGTTTAAAATGTATCGAACAGAATTACTATTCAAATTTGTGTCTCGTCGCTAGGAATTTTCTTCGACTATAAATGTTGAACTCTCACCAGCTATGTCGCTCTTGATCTGGCGTGCTTCAGTCAGCGCCGAGTCCACCTTCGGCTGCTGGCTGAGCTCGAGGCCCGTGGCCAGGTCGGCCACGTGCTTCACCACGTCCCTCGCCTTCTGGCTGTTCTCCTTGGCAGACGACAGGATCTCGCCCGCGTCGTCCGCCAGCTGGGCAGCTCTGCTGATCTGGTTGTCGCTGTCAGTGGCTGCGAACTCCGCCTGTTGCACGGAAAGTTTGTTTATATCTCGTAATGTTTTGTTATCATGTTTTGTTTACATCTCGTCAGCATCAACATAGTTTTGTGCGTTATACTCACAGATCTCAACAGATTCTTGGCGTTGGTCTCCACACCTTTCACAGCGGAAGAGACTTCAGAAAGCTCCACGTTTTTCAGTTCGGTAACCTTTGGTTTAAGGAGTTCGGTTTGGTTT
The DNA here is from genome assembly GCA_018244755.1 of Jemadia pseudognetus. Lineage (NCBI taxonomy): Eukaryota > Metazoa > Arthropoda > Insecta > Lepidoptera > Hesperiidae > Jemadia > Jemadia pseudognetus. The sequence goes on from DWTO01005099.1 coordinate 2,460, forward strand.
GATATGTAGTTGAGTCTTTGAGTTGTAAAGAATGAGTCCGCCTTATCCTAAAACATTAATAAACAATGTAATAATGTTATGACACATTATAGTTGAAAGCGTTAAAATGTTTTTAATTTATTACCTTGAACTCCAGGGTCTCGTTCGACAAAAGATCGCTCATATCTTCGATGGTAAAGATCAAGGCGTCGGTACAGGAGTCACACTTCTGGCAACCCTCCTGAGGTATTAACACCCATCTGAAAGAAATAAGTAAAGATATTATGTATAAATTCTTAAGCTATTTGTGCGGATATTACCAGGTGTGTATCAATAATAAACTTTTATATAATATTATCGCTTATTTTACGCCTTAAATTGCCAGCAGTCGAAACTGTGAAAATGACCATTTTATATTCGAGTAACTGTTAAGATACTTACCTCACAGGACAACGATCACATTTTTCCCCAATCACACCGGGCAGACACTCGCACTGGCCCGTTGCGTTGCACATGAAGCCGACAGAATATCCCGTGTTACAGTTGCAATCTGTCAACAGAAGAGAAACATACAAATCGTCACGCTATACTTTCACTGCGAGTTCTATCAGATTCATTGATCTTCAGTCTATACCTATGGGCTTTTGTAAAATGCATAAGTTAAGTGACGATTCGTGCGTCATTTATGTTATTTTGAAGAAGAGAGAAAAGCATATCGAAATAAAGCCTGCTGAACCCGGCAATATCAGGCAAAGCAACGTTTTCATTGAGTAAGATGATCAAGACTGCCAAATCGATTTCATTTAAAATGCCGAGAAAGTATCAAGTACTAACTACAAAGCAATAAAAGTGGAAATATGTAAATTAACTGCACGTTTATAAAATTATAAGAATTAGAAGGTTCTCGAATGGATATCATCATCGTTTAATCCCCACGCTGGGCACGCTAGGCATCGGGTTGCGGATCGCATAGCACGACTTGCTGCACCGCCGGCGCTGCGGCCTGCGGCCAGCTGACATGGCCGCACGACCCCGACTCAGATGAGGAACACAAGACAAAGAGATGTAATACTCACGATCGCATCCTTCCCTCGTGTAGTTCCAGTAGCCGGCGGCGCACTGGTCACATTGTTTGCCAGTCACACCAACAGCACACCTAACACAATATTCAACATACAGTATTCAATTCACATACATACAAACACTGATTGTACAATTCGATGTAGGTTTTACACAATTGTCACAACTTTATATACAATTCTTAGTAAATACGGGTTGTGTATGCTACATCGTCTGCGTGGAATTCAAAAATGAAAGCAGCTTAAGTTACTCCTTATTACATCAGCTATCTGCCAGTAAAAGTCCCGTCAAAATCGGTGCAGCCGTTCCAGACATAAGCCGGTACAAACAGAGAGAGAGACAAACAGACAAAAATGTATATAATGTCATTTTGGTATATGTAACGTGTATACATACATATGTATTAAATAAAAAACGGTTATTTTAATGTTATAAACAGACACCTGTATAGATTTGACTGGACGTTACGAGTTGCCTGTATGATTGAGAGCGCTAATAACGCACGCGTCTACTCAGCGGTGGTGCTGTTCACTGGTCGGAGTTTTCAAGTGCGCCGCTCACCTGCACTGGCCGTTGTTATCGTCGCACTGCGCGGACTCGGAGGCGAGCCCACAGCTGCAGGGCGTGCAGCCGCGGCCGCTGCTCATACCCCAGTGGTTGGGCGCGCAGCGGTCGCACTTGGCGCCGATCACGCCGGGCCGGCACACGCACGTGCCCGTGGTCGCGTCGCAGCGCTCCATGCCGAACTCGTCGCACACGCAAGCTGTGCGTGAAAACTATGTTAGCAAAATCTCTAGACTATATGCGATCAGGGATTTACATATTAACAAGCAATATAACATGTGTATCTACATTTGTCCAATTCGACGATGACATTAATTTTGATCAATATGGCTCCGTTGCCAGCCTGCGTTGTTGGTCAAAGGGTCGTAAGCGCGGCTACTGACCACGAGGGCCTGGTTTCGTTTTATGGGTCTAGTACAGTATTATTGGGTTTTTAAATTTGAAATTCCCAATAGTGACACGAAATCTGGATATGTCCTCAGTGTATGGCAATAGGTTCATTCTCTATGCCATGGTGAGAAGTATAACGTCATAGATGAATCGTGGGAGTTTACTGTCCTCCCCTGTCTCACCCTTTGGGGAAATACAGCCGTGATATTATCCGTTAGTTTCGTTACTATCTAAGAAAAGTATAATCTATATACCCTTGTGCGAATGAAGTAGAAACTCCTATAAATCAAATCTACGGTATATGATACAACAGCTGCCTTAGGTTAGGCGGGCGACGGAGCTCACCAGTGCAGTTCTTGGAGAAAATGGCGTCGCCGAAGAAGCCGGGTGCGCACAGGTTGCAGGCGGCGCCGGCGGTGTTGTTGACGCACTTTAGGCAGTCGCCGGTGATGCTATCGCACGAGCTGGGGTCATCCACGTTGATGTTGCCGGAACAGTTGCAAGGTCTGCAGTAGTCCCCTGGGAATAAGGCAACAGAGTATCGTGGATGAAAGTTGAAGATGCAAGTGAAAATTTTATAGGTTATTAAATACATAAACCTTGTGAAACTTCTGTTCGTATCGGTTAAAGAAAATAGTATGTTGAAAAACTTACATATTACATAGACTTTTGACATGCGCCACTTATTAAATCTTACAATATGATTATTATAGAATACTATGTTGGAACACTGTTTATGTTAAAATTTTATAAAAATGTCAATAATAACAATTAATTAAATACCAATATTTTCAGGTACGCCGTAGTAGCCCGCCGCGCAGAACTCGCACCGCGCGCCGCCGTAGCCCGGCTTGCACGCGCACGATATGAGCGAGCCGTTCTCGCTCAGGTCGCAGCCGATGGCGAAGCTGCGTACAGCTTGACGTTACACATTCGCACAAATTCAATTTTGTTTATTTACAAAATTAAACAAATTACCTGAATACCAACTGGCGGTTAACGATATTGTTTTTTCATTAAATACGCAGTGTGACGGGCAGAGCATGAAACGTGTATACTCGTTTGTAAGTTATTTGTGGTCAAAATATATGAGACAAATCGAAAGCTATGCCTCAAATTGTAATTTGTATGTAAAATTTATGCGTAGGTACTTATAAATTATTAGCTCCGCTCTGCGAACTTGTAAAACCTTTAATGGCCACTAGTATTAACTGAACGTTGGGAACGAACACTAACTTGTTGGACGGGTATGGCATAGGACAAGCGCAGATGAGGCAGTCCCTGGGCGTACCCACGGTGGCGTTCCCGTGGTATCCGGGGATGCACTGTTCGCAGTGGTCGCCCATTGTGTTGTCCGTGCACTCCTGGAATGTACGAGGTACACAAATACAGAGATAGGACGAACATACTAATATAAATATATTAACTGATGAAACGTGGGAGTTTACTACACTCCTCTGCGTACCTCTTCGGGGAGAATAGGCGTAGTGTTACATTTGTACCATTTGATAAACAGTAAATACAAATTGTTCTTTACACTCGCGAACTCATAGCTCTGATTTGTTGGTACAGAGCGCAGTTGGTTTTCCATTACGACCACGGACGTTGATTCTTGTCGAAACGTGTTGGGTTGTTGAAAGCAAACTTATGTGAGTTATAAAGTAATATAAATGACACGACCAAGTACATTATTTATTGAACATATATGTATACTTAGATTTGAAACAAGTTATGAAAAGTTACGTGAAGTGTTAAAACAATATTCTCACCAAGCAAATGCCAGTATTGACGTCACATTCTTTAGAGTGTCCATTGCATTGACAGGGCACGCAGAAGCCGGCGTGCGGCCCGGAGCTGAGCCGGTAGTAGCCTTCAGCACACTGCTCGCATGAGAGGCCGCGGTAGGCTTTCGGACACTGACAAAACTCCACAGACGACGCCCGCTTGGTGCCATCGGCGTAATCCTCCACACCGATGTCCAATGTTACCGCGATTAATCTATAACAAATAAGACAAAACGTGGTTACTTCATGTTGTAAATAGACACGAACATTTCAGGTGTTTCAATATCTTTCTTAAATATTGAATGAAACTTTTGTATAAACAAAGGGGATAAATAAACAATAGGATTACCTTGGTACACTTTATTTAAGGAATCAGCTTGGTTAAAATGAGAAAATAGTCAAGTAAAGAAATCGAAAATGAACACAAGTCACCTGGTGGTAACAGCTTCGTGCCAGTACGTAGCGCGGATGTAAATAGACGTGACGTTGACAAGGATATTCATGAACTGGTCGCGGGTCACCGCCGATCCATCCAAATTCGTGAACTCGTCCTCAGCCATTCTCACACTGTGCACCCAATTGACGAGCGACGGTGGCTGCTCGACGCTGTTGTGCACTACGTAGCCGCTGGCGCCGCCGATGATGACGTCAGCGGCAGCGATGGCGCGCCCGTCATCGCGCGTCGTATAGAATATGGAGTACGTGAGGTAACCACCGTACGACGTGAGACGCTTACCTGAGGCGGAGATACACGTTTCAGACACGCACTAACTACGTACACTAAAGTTATTTTCTTTTTCAATTATACACATTACACGACCGAGATCGTGAGTACGTAACGTTGAAATCTAAAATATGCAAGTTTGTCGTGTCGTGATACTAATTTAAAAAAAGCAGTTCTATTTGTCGTTCAAGTCTTTTTTTTTAGAGTTTTAAGTAGGTGGGTTTGTAATGCGAACCAAGGTAGTAGTCGGGAGCGCCGAAGTAGACCACTTTCTGCGAGCCATCCTCGCTGCTTACGATCTCGGCGCCAATCACGGAGTCATTGAGGACTGCGGGCCCGACGGTTAGCGGGAATATATTCAAGCTGCGATCCGCCTCAATGTTCACCAGGTACCAGTCGCTCATGCCATTAATCTAAGAAATTATAAATCAATACTGTTGTATTTATGCACTTTATGTATATAAATTGGTTGTTAGAAGCCTCTGAAATCGACATGCATTTATGAAGAGAGCGATAAATTTAGAAGGAACACGTCGGGTCTGCAAAGTTAGAGATATTCGGCACTCGCCGCTCTCTACCTACCCAATAACTGGCCTGGCATAATGATATAGTAAAAAAAATTAATGTGCATAAATTGACACTAACGGTTTTACAGAGTATTAATAACAAATATATAAAGCATAGTATTTCAATATGATTTTATTCAGCGGTGGTCGGGGACATACCTCAGCCCACGACAGGTAAGAGCTTGCACATCTCGTAGTTTTGCCGAAACAGTAACACTTTGTGCACCCGTCGGGATTCTCCGCTTGGATGTTGAAGTACTCTTCCTTACAAGTGTCGCAAGCCTGTGGAACAGCGGAGGGGTCATAAATATACAGAGCACCGCATGTTTACTTAACTACTGGTGCTAGAACAGAACAATGTCGAGTACTTATACGTACTAAATTACTTTTAAATCACAATATAGCGTGTGTAATCCCCGAAGTGACAGGCAGAGGAGTGTAGTACACTCCCACGTTTCACCAGTCACGTTTACGTCCCACTAGGGAATAGGTGATGAGCCTATTGCCAAGCACCGGGCACATTGATGTGTACACAGCAATAGGTGAAATAAGATAATTAAATCTGTTAGTGTACAATAATGTAGTTCGTATATTGCGTAAAAACACTCGACCAACATTTGTCCGAAAGTAGAATTCAGAAAGCGAAACTTGGTAACAATCGAACATTACCGACCTGGCCCTTGACGTGTTTCTTGCAGTAGCACTGAGCGGTGTTCTGGTCGCACACGTCCTCGGTGGTGCCGTCCAGGTCGCAGCTGCATTGCACACACTCGGGGAACGCGTAGTGTCCCGGCACGCAGTGGTCGCACACACGTCCTATGACGTTCTCTTTGCAACTGTCAACAAGAATATACTTAAATGAACAGCAACACAAGGTTATCATTTACAACTTAGTTTCCTGTGGTACTGTCTTGGTAAAATTATCGATACATGTGTATTGACACAAATATGTGTAGGTACAGCAAGCAGGGAGGTGTTATAGTTACGCGCAGTTGCCGCTGTCCGCCTCGCACTGCAGCTGGTTGTCCACCACCCCCAGCGGGTTGCAGCTGCAGTCGTCGCAGCCGCGCTGCACGTCGAAGTTGAACGTGTAAGGCTTGCAACGGTCACAGTTTTCACCTTCTACGTTCTTTGGACAGATGCAAAGACCTAGGAGATAAATAATTTTTAAAAATCACTATTATTCTCCAAGTACCTAGGTACCTACCAAGTACCTACCAAGTACCTACCAAGTACCTACATTACATTAGTAGGACAATTAAAAAATTATATACATAAAGCAATTTTCAAAAGTTCCGTTTATAAATTGAATATCAGCCAAACTTGTAAGCATTGGCAAAGAGTTTTAACTTAAAACAAATGTTTTGTTTATTAACTGGTATCTCTATATCAATGCGACCGGTGCGACTTCCCATAATTACGCATTGAAAAATGAACCGCATGAGTCATATTCTTCAGTGACATTTTCCCCGCGTTGGTAACGTTTCAAATAAGGTAGAAATCAATTCTTTTTAGATTTGAACTGGTCATTACTGCGCCTCTTCAGGTTTTGTACTGTGAGCGTAGGTTAGTGGTGGTAGCATCGCCATATTTACGGCACTGTCGCTCTATATCACTATAAAATTGCAATATAGCGTGCATTCAACTCGCGGCAATGTTTGTAAAATATTAAAAGTCACTCACCGTTGTCATCACAAATGGCAGTTGAAGGACAATGACACGGTCTGCAGTTGGGAAAGCCGTAGTATCCGGTCCTGCAAGCGCTGCATGTTCTACCGATCACATTGGGTTTACACGGACACTGGCCACCAAAGGTATTACATTCTAGCTCTGTAGAACCCATGAAGTCACAGAAACAACTCAGAGCACCGCTGTTATATTCAGCAGTTATTGAGAACATAGCATCGCGGCAAAAACCTGCAAAAAATAATTAAACATTAATATTTAATACATTCCTTATTAAAGGTCGTCACAAAGGAAGCAATTATTATTTGCTATATTTTATAGCACAGTGTATTCATATATTATAATTCCTAGTTTGTGACAACTTTAATACTTTCAACTTAATTTTTTTGACATTAGAATTAGTTCTGGGATGTTAGTTAGTGTTTTCATATCTAGCACATTCACTATAATATTGTTATGTTGTTGCTTCTACAATCACCACTCTCATTGATCCCATTTTGTTTCATGATATAAATAATTGAAAAGTGTAACTAACCAGTTTCATTGGGGCTAATGTAGTAATGGTTCATCGCACATTTCTCAATGAACTCTCTTGTGTAGTCAAGCATGTTCGCCTCCTTCAATGCGGTTTCTACATAGTCTGGTCTTGCGACAACCAAGACATAATCCAACCATGCACCTCTACTTGTGTTTCCCTAGGGAGAAACTTAAGTCATGAGTGAATGAATGTGACATATATATATTTTTTAATTACCTTATTAATTAATAAAGGAGTTACGTTCTACACGTGTTTTCTCTTTACAAATTTACTTGAATTCATCTAATAATGATGATAGCTCGTGTTTGTTTGAAGATGTTATGTTCAAGAGGTATGCAGGCACCAAAAAGTATCGTTTAATTATGTATGTAGGTAATGTAATTATGTATATCATTGATGTAAATGTATACATCCTCATTTAACTCCATTTAATCACAGCAATATTTAATTATAGTCCAAATCATCTGAAGAGAACACAAATAATATTAAGCAAAAATTCATTCTTGATTATTATTTACCACTTTCTTAGTAACGAAGAACTAAAGATTAAAGGGAACAGCATATTAGCATATAAATAAGATGTGGTGTAACGTTAAAAAAAAAAGTATGAAGTATAGATGTGTGCCACAAATAATGGAAGGTCCAATATAACATATGACATGATTACTTGGTACTTCAACCAACATTTCTTATACAATGTATATAGCTTGCCTCGTTTGTTGAGTGGTTGGGAGCGCAACTGTCGATCTATAGGGCTTGGATTCAATGCCTAGGTTGGGTACTGTTGGATTTTTCAACTAATTACTAGTTACAATTGGAATCAAGTAGTGGTTCAGGGTCTAAATTTGTGCCTGGTATATGGCAACAAGCTCACACCTATTCCATAATAGGACATAAACGTAATTGATCACATGCGAAAGTTTACTACACTCCTCTGCCCACTTGAGGTTTATGTATTTGACAATAGGCTCGCGTTTGACTGAAATGTCATTTGATAGAAAGCGCGATGCTACTTAGGATGTAGCACGCATGCCTAGAAAGCGCCTATTCACTTTATGTATTGAATAATTCTTGCTATAGGTACAAATCGGGAAAAATAGATGCGGGGCATTAATAATGGTATAACTGTTAAAAGTATGGACCAGAGTGACATAACATCATCATCATGTAGTAGCCATTTGGCTGTGACATTGATTTTCGGTAGTATTAAAACTTTCTAA
>DWTO01005100.1:0-10990 GCA_018244755.1 Jemadia pseudognetus
TGTGGCGCTAATAGTGTTAGAGTAATCGAAAAGTTCCGTTTTGCCTGCATATTCCGTTTTGCCTGCAGTTCCCCTACATACTTTAGAGTTCTCAAACAAAAGTATTGTTCTCTAAAGGCGTGTTCAGTCTGCTAACCCATACTTAGTCAGCATGGTAAACGATGGCGTCAACCCTCTCAATTCAGATCGAGATCTTCTCTCAGGAGGAGACATCGTGTTCCAACAGTGGACCGATAAAAAGGTTGGAAGAAATCATTAAAAGTTTATTAACTACCCCGTTGATCGAGTCAGTTGCAAGCGCGACTGCCGATGAAGACGTCCTGGGTTCAAATCCAAGCTCCGAGCTACTACATGGAATGTCAAGTTATAAAACCCAAAAACATTTTCCTCGAAACAGGAATGTTTAAACTCAGGAAAATGAAAATGATAAAATTACTTTTTAAATGGGTCTTATCTCTTCCCTGGGAGGAGATTCCGGCCCAACAGTGAAACGATGATTACAACCATTGAAATGTATGACAAAATACTCCATTTCAATGAAACTTTTAAATCTTAACGCTCATATTCAATAAATGTATGTAACAGAACACTCCCCGTTGAATAAAACATAATGACAAGCAAAATCCATATTCAATAGTTCTATAGAGACAATTTTGTATGGGTCGAAATGAGCGCGAAAATGGATGCGTCAATGTGACAGCTTCATTTTAAAGAAATACAGACTAAAAATGAAAGATTCATAAACAACCTCGCTCAGTATTAGCCGGGAGATATTACATGACATCTACAAAATAGATTCTAAACAAATAAAAATGAAAAAAACTACGCTTCTTAGTCGAGTTTTCTTTTGAAAAAAATAAACTTTTACATAGACAAAGCGGTTTTTTTTTACTTTGTTCTTTAAATTTACGAATAATTTTAGTTTCTTTTAAATTAAAATGTGATTATCGTTATATTTTATAAAGTTTAAAATAATACGTCGTCACAGATCTGCTCTCTGATTGAGGGAAGACCACTTCTAAATTATGTTATCTAGTAAGATTAACTATTAGAATAATTTAAAATTCGAATACGTCGAACTACTAAACTACATGCTCAAACTAACAATAATATTAGTCGACGCAAATTGTTATGTTTACGTCGAACACGTGATTTATAATCTTGTATTATAAACAAACAAAGTCAGCGCGCACGCTACATCAAAGCTGGTATGATAATAAAACGCTAAAAAAATAAACATTCTACGCATCATTATTTTAGATGCTTTTATCTGTGAATCATTGAGCTCTCTGAATTTAGCGACGTTTATTGTTCACTTATCTGTGCTTGCCATAAATTATAGTTATTTTTTTTAATTCCTCATGACCGCTAATAACCATTGCGAAATATAATTTATGAAAGCTTATGATAAATTATAATTATGTTTTTGGTTACTTACGTGTGATAATACAGTATTTGACGAAATGAAAACTTAAGCTAATGGTACATTTATTGTAAACATCTTAATGATGATTACAAGGAAAACATGTCCATTGTAACTATCAGTTTTGACTCGGTATGAAACATATCAAGTTAGATGCAAGCAAGTAGAAGACAGCTCTTTGCGGGAGTCCTACATATGTCCAGCAGTAGACTGAAATAGGATGGTAATGATGTTGATGATACATATCACAGTTCTAATTTGTAATGAGTAAACATGTTTAAAACAACGTAATAACACACCTGTAGTTTCCGAAGAGGGTGGCAGAGGAGAGTAGTACATTCCCACGTATCATCAGTTAGGTTTACGTCACACACCGGACACATATCCAGACTCCGACCCACAACTAAGAAAATCTAAATTACAAAAATCCTGTAGTGCCCGAACCGGGATCTGAACTCAGAACATCTCAGGACATCGGCAGCCGTGCCTGCTACCAACATTAATTATTAAATATTACATAAATATGGCAGGAGGCATCTCTTAGTTTGCCAAATTCTTCTTTTTCAAACGTAAAAAAAATATTATAAGTGCTATTAGATACAATCATTTTAGAAAATTGCTAACGATAAAAAAAACATTCGATCTAAAACGTTTTTACAATAACCGTATTTCAAATATTATATTACTTACCTCAAATAAAATTATATTTCTTTAAAATAGTAAAGATTGGCATTTAAAAAAATGTTTTTACGCCGAACACAAACGAATAACGCTTTCAAAATGGCCGCCTCACTTAAAGCGCACTTACCCCAACGCGGGAAAGAGCGGGAAAGCGTAAAATAAGTGCTTATTGACATTCCTGTTTAACGAAGTGCAAATTCTTGCAAATTGTTACAGTGAAAAATTCTCGACGTTTTATTTTTAAATTTATCATTCTATTTATTGTACACTTTGCAATGCTAAATAGTAATAGTAATACATACTAGTATCCGTAAATAAATAACTTATATATACGACTGGTCCTGTATCGATGGAAATTAGACCGTAATTTATGAGTTCAAATATGAACGTTATTGGGATACTCGCGTCAAGGAGTACTCTTGTACAAATCTCTCCTCTGCCCTGTTGATCGACAACAGACTGTCGTGTGTCTGACATTGACGTGGGAACGTAAGCAATTGATGTTTTATTTAATTTTATGTAAGGTGTACATACATATATATCTTCATGCCAGGTCCCTTGCGGGGTAGACAGAGAGCACAGAAAATATCTCTATCTTCACAAACCTCTATCCTTCTTATACATTCAACATGCGCGCCAGTTTCGGAGACAACGGACTCCTCCATCAGCCAGTATCTGGCCTACTTAAGCCTGCCACAGACTAGACAATGACTGTTAAAAATATGTAGAGAAAATACAGCTACAAAAGCATTCCTCTGAACAGTGTCCACCCGCTAGCATGCGGGAAAACCACGCAAGAATTTAAAAATAAATTATATTGCAATCATTTATTTTTATATTACTGGCAAGTGTTTAAAACGGTTCGTACAGTTAACATCTGTCTATTTTCTATTCGTTAGCGTTCCGTCTGTTTTTGAAGGTATATTGTATTAGACGAACTCGCGGACAGAAAGACGCGGGGAGAATAAAAATTACCAAAGAATAAAGAGATTTTTTTATAACATCGAGTTTGCGTTTATGCCACCCGCAAAGTTTCTGGCAGCACGCATTAACGAAATTAACATGTCGCAGAAAAAAACAAAACTGTCATAAATGACAATTGAAATGCTTTTTTTAAGTTGCGTACACTGATGTCGACCGCCAGTGTTACGAGAATATAGTACCTATAATTTTTTTCCCTTTTTTTCAAGACATGCCTATTTTAATAATAGAAAAACATTTCTCTAATAGTGTCTATTAATAAAACTTTTCTTTTTTTGACAGCTGCTTTATTACGAGTACGTCTGTCTGGTCTTGTTTTTGGATTTCAGTGATTGATATTTACAACATTTACCTAACATGAACAACTAGCTGGATGAGGTCAGGTTATTTTAAAAACTAACGCGCTAAAGGTCATCTTAAATGGTCCAGAAACCTTCAGTAATATTCAGGCCAGTCGTAATTATGATTACAATGAGAATGTACAATACATACAGTCCTTAAAAGGACTCGGACCCCTTTACGCACGGCCCTAAAAAGTCGCTTCCTCTCAATAACGCAAGAAAAAAGAAACAGATAAGTAGAATATGTGTTCACTCCGTAACGTAATATTAAATCAATTATAAAATGCTTTGATACGCAAATAGTAATAATACATAGGAATGTGACTTCGTCATAAATCTATGTAGTCTTTATCAAGTGTATTAAAAGCATTTTTATAGTCTGTGGTTTCGAGTGTTTGATTAAATTGTCTGTAGTTGTATTATATGCTTTTACGTTTGACCTTATGATGTATATCTATAGAGCGGATGATAGTAAAATACTAAAATGCGTAATCTAATATTAACTACAAAACAACGTGGACAGAATGAATCCCGTGTGTGATGCTTGGTTTCTCTATAGCCAGAATACCCACTGGAGCGTTTTTTGATGTGGGTAGTGGCCCAATGTTTTTGCTAAATGACTGACAGCGCTGTGGCTCAGTTGGCAGCACTGTCGCCTAGATGACAGAACTGTCATTTTGACAGGTTGTTGATGATACATGTTATTTCCACGTGTGGTACTACAGCAACTTTTTTTCAAAAGATATCCAGCTCTTGTATCAACTGTCATTCGTTTATATTATGTCTATTGTGACGTATGAAGCTCTTTTCCCGCCATTTTTTTCCGGCGCTACAACAGCCAGAAGAACGAACAAATCAATGAAGGAGTATTATAACAGTGTACGTTCATTAAGCTAATGTTCATACATTGTAATTATTGAAACCATTTGAATTTAAATATGTCAATAAATTAGATGTGTAAGGTTAATAATAATATCTGTAAGGACAGAGATATTTGGCACTTGGTGATCGCTGTTTACCCCGCGAGGGACCTGGCGTGAAGATAAATATGTTGATAATCGCCGGGGACAGGCGGAGACTAATACGCATAACTTGAATAAATAAATTTGATACCTGACGATGGTTAAAAGGCTCTAAATAAGCGGGTGAAGAGAGTGTCTGGTGTAGAAATAGAACAGGTCTACAATTATTGCTACGGGGTGCCTTTCATATACAAACATAACATTAAATGTAACAAAGTCGAACTTAAAATTCCATCTATCTATCAACGGACATCGCCATCATTAACCATTTTATCATTAAGTGTTGAAAACTGTTATTATGAAAAACTAGCTGTGCTCGAGACTGCGTTCGCGTGGAAATTATAAAATGGAGGTGGCTTATGTTACTCCTTATTACATTAGCTATCTGCAAGTGAAAGTCCCGTCAAAATCGGTACAGCCATTCCAGAGAGTAGCTAAAACGAACAGACAAAAATGGTTAAAAATGTCATTTTGATGTATGTACTGTGTATACATAGCTACATATGAATTTAATAAAAAGCCGTTATATTCATATTACAAACAGACAGTCCAATTTTATTGATCTGTATAAATATACAATCAGATAACATAATATAATTATGTTTTTTTACTATGTTTACTTAATAACAAAATGGCGGCCGCGCTGACTTAGACGAGTCCGCCATTGTTCCCGCCTAAACCGTTCTTGCTTTTTTTACGTTGGTTTGTGTTTTTATTCTGTGTGCCCTCGTGTGTTTACATGGCCGGCCCTGCCTTTGATGTCACCCACCTTTTATATCGTTCCGTACTAAAATGTTTACACTGGAATATACAGGAGAATAATTTCCGGGGAATACATTGTGTGATGTGCAATGGGCAGACATCAACTTGTACACGCTAGGAATGCGCCCCCCTCCCTCCGCTATGGAATAGGTGGTGAGTCTATTGCCATGCACCGGGCACATATCCAGAATCTGAGCCACGATCAACGAGACTGTCTATATCTATATTAATATAACAAAATAACTCCGAACTTATCCATTTTAATACATCCAAAAACTCAGTAATTTTATTCAAATCACCGGTAACAGAATTTATAACCTTTAGGTACATGTATCCGAACGTCGTATAGACATGACCTAACAAAATAGTTCGCTACGTCACCTCATGTTTTGCCGGAAACGAACGGCTGTCGCCACGCTGTTGTTGGCAAATTGGCGCGTATTAACAGATTTTGGAACGCTCGGACACACCTCGCTTGTCCAAGCGACATCGTTCCCGCCATTAATTTTCATTGCGTCCGAATACCCGTACTAACACCACAAGTGATAAATAATTGTTATTATTATTGTTTCCTGACTAACTTTCGTGAGAGCAGAACGTGAAAGATATTGTAAATTATTATTTCAGCGCGTAATAAATATTATGTTTGATAAAGTCGGTGCATGCAAATGGATTACATGTTGCCCTCGCACTTGCACTTAAGCTTAAGGTGTAAATACTGGCAGTCAGAGAATACGATACAACTTCTTTATGATTAAACGTCACCTGCTGATTAGATAATTGTCTCTTTGGCTACTACGTAAAGGACTTAACCTGATGATCTAACAGTAACATCACGCCTCTCCTGGAGGGGTAGGCAGGGTGTAGTAGACTCCCACGTTCCACCAGTCACGTTTAACTCTCACTATAAAATAAAACCCTGTAATTCTCGTCTATCAGTCGTGCTCGCAAGCTCTTGAGCATCGAGGCAGTCACGTAAATAACGGTCATAATGAAATAAAATGTCACGATATTTTCCGTCACCGTTGTGGGAAGCGACATGTATTTATCTCTAGAATGCTACGAATATATTTGTATCGAGGAAATATCTTGGACCCTTCACACGCGGCCATCTAATTCCAAAGTAAGCGTCAAGAGAACTCATGCCGTGGTAATCAGTCGATTGGTACACTACATACATATATAAATATACACCTAAACAAATACTGTTTTTTTTTTCCACTCGCTCCAGAAATATTTATTCTGGATAGGAATCGAACCCGCGCCCCTCGGTTCAACAATCAGGTTCGCTAACAACAGCACCAACGGGCCAGATAAATCGATTAATAACAGTGCACACACATTACATAGCGATGTATAGAAATATCTAAATAAACCATTCTGTCTTTTAAAAACTTAGGCATACAATATAATATTGCCCTCTTTTGACGGAACGCTTTTTGTAACAAAAATCACTGCAAAATTCATTGACAGGAAGCAGAATCGGTAATTGAAAACAAAAGCCCGCCACTTGTCAGTTCCAAGTGGCGCGAAACGGTTCCCGCGCCAATGACAAGGACAAGAGCGTTTTGCTTTGCGCTTGTAATAATTGGGTAAAGAACCTAATGGTTTTGAGGCGATCATTTTGTAAATACAGTTTTATCAACTTTAAATCAAACTCAAAATGTTTCAATGATCAAGAATACGACTTAAAAGCACATAGATATTTACTTATATATACAATTTACCGAAATCAAAAACATACTTTTACTTTGCACAGTGTCGGGCGGCAGTGTCCCGAAATGAATGAAACTAACGTTTAATTAAACCTCTGTGGGTAATACTAAGAAACCAATAAAGTCATAGACAAACAGCCAACAAAAATTACAACAGGAATATATTAGATAGTAGAGATACAAACATTATATACATTTCATACAAATTTATATTTCTCGAATTGAATCAAGAAATCTCATTTCGCATTTCAAATGGACAAACTTAAAGTTTCTCATATTTTATTTCCATTGCAAGTTATTCTTTTCTAGACATTCTTTTGTTCTTTCTTTTCTAAAGCGTTCAGTTTTGGTTCCGATAAAAACACTTACCGCACAATGGCGGGTCCAGAATAACGAATCGATTGATAATTTTACATCCAATAAGTGCTTTTGGTATTCGAATAGAGTAATTCAAAATGGCGTTTGCATTTTCAATATTAGTGCAGTTAAATAGTAACACTGAAGATGTTTTAAAGCTATGTATAAGACATTGGTCAATATTTTAATGGCGCTGTAAATATCGCCTTTTAAAACGGATTTTTTTTGAACGGATTGCCTCGTTGATCGAGCGAGGTTGCGAGCGTCACTGCCAATCGAGAAGTCGTGGGTTCGAACCCCGTGTCGGGTATTATTGAATTTTTCTCACTTGGAATTTTTAGGGGTCTGTATTTAAGATCGTTAATTAGCAATAAGTTCACTACCTATTAGATAGCATGACGTAAACGTAACTGAAGAAAAGTGGGAGTGTACTACACTCTTCTGCCTACCTCTTCGAGGATTACATGAGTGACGTAACGTTTTTACGAAATTAAAACACAAAACTATTTTAAAATTTATACATTTTATAACGTGATCGTTATTCAAAAAAACCTTTATAAAAATAGACATTAAGAGGTAGGTACTCGTATATGTTGGAAACTTTGGTTTTTCATATGGCAATAAATCGTTGTCTATGCTTTTCCCGAAGCATACGGGTACTCATTTGTCTTCTGTTCTTATAAACAATTTCAACGATGAGTGTCAACTTCGCGAAAGAGGTAAAACTAAATCTGAATCTGTCATAGACAAAAGAACAAATCGAATTGCGAACGACGGTTCTTTTCAAAGCCGTGGATATCCAACACACTTAGACCATAGACAAACAGCGAAATATAAATCACGGCTCATATAAAAGTAAGTCTACAGATAACGAAACATACATTGTAACATTTTAGTAAGGGATCAAGCAAAAACAACTCTTATTACGACGGGACAAACGCTAATGTCGCTTGTCCATTATGTTATTGTTCCAGTTCAGAAGCTAGCTTCTTACGAATAGTTTCCATAATGAATTCGGATATGCTATCTCTATGGATAGCTTACGGAAATCTAGTCCTTATTACAAGTACAAAGGGCGTAGTTTCCCTTGAGGGAAAGTAGCAAAATTTACATTCTTACGTATAGGAGGAGAAAGTAGCAGTATTTTCAGTGGATAACTCTGTCCTTGTCTCTCATTGGGGCGTGTGTTTGCAGCTGTCTCTGTCTCTGATGCTATCTGACGGAGAAATGTAGGCATCCGTCGGTATAATAATTTTATCTCATAAAAGAGTAGAATGAAACTCTTGTTTTACAGCCGATTGCAATGTCGCCAGACAGTTGTAAAATATTAAAACATAATCTGTGTGTGCTTAGTCCGACTATGTTATTCAGATGACATAATTTTGCCTGTCTTTCCCTAAAGGGAGTAGAGAAGAGTCCCACGATTCTCCAGTTATGTTACAATCCCACTACGGATTCGAGGCTGAGCTTATTGCAATACACCGGGCACAAATCCAGACTCCGAGCCACTATTGGAAATTTTCATGGTAAGAATAACTAACAATACTTAGCTCGACCAGGGAATCGAACCCAGGGCCTCTCAACGTGCAATCATTATACCAAAGAAGCAGTCACTACCCTTATGACGCACACTTTACGCCAGGTCCCTCTCAGGATAAGCAGAGAACACCGAACATCTGTTAAAAGTCCGTATCTCAAATCAATTATTACATCATTCTCCCCCAGAGACGCATGAAGAATCATCCCTAATTCACATGGTACCGTGTTAGGGGCGGCAAACGCACCCCAGCGTCCGTCGACCGCATATTAAATGAGCCAGCATTAATTATGGGTTTTTAAGCGGCCTCGAGACATTTAAAGTTTCATATTTGATGGACGCAAGTCCCGAGAGAGGATGAGACTCACCTATCTTGATCAAATATGCTTGATACCGACTCATTGGGAGTCAGAAGTCTCCAAAACCGGCGAATGTATGAACAGAATGATGAATTTGGAGGAGGCGCGGCAGGTCTGTAAGGGTAGAGATATTTGGCATTCTGGGCTCTCTGTCCAACCTGCAAGGGACCTGGCGTAAAGATATATATGTCTCTATTTATGTTATAAATCTCTGCAGATAAATAAAATTGAAGTGTCTGTTTGTAATATTAATTTGACCGCTTTTCACTAAATGCTTTTAAAAAAAATTACATTTTTTACTATTTTTGTCTGTCTGTCTGTTTGTTCCGGCTAATCTCTGGAACGGCTGGACCGATTTTGACGGTACCTTCACCGGCAGATAGCTGATGTAATAAGGAGTAACTTAGGCTACTGTCATTGTAAAAAAATTAATTCCACGCGGATTAAGTCACAAGAACAGCAAGTAAATAAATAAAGTTATATTCTTCTCTCAATTATCCCATGTCGTTTCCCCTCGGGGGACGTTACAGCTCCGGGGGTGTTACAACCCCTGCCCGGTTTTCGGCCTGACGCGTGGGCTTTGTTAAATTTTATTATTATTACAGTCGGCATTAATGAGATTTATGTTTTCGTAGTTACAAATACAAAGACTCAAAGATGGGAAATAAAGAGAAGTGGTAAAAAATAAGGCTAATTACAAGTTGTCACAATGAAGGCATATAATGATGGCATAAGGTTAATTAACAAGAATTTGTTGAACATTTTTTTCTAGGTCATTAAATAATATGAAGTTATGTACCCTTTAATACACCTCTGCTGGCTTCGATCAAGCAGAATATAACTCGATACCGCCCAAAATGTCGCTTAAAATAAATAGCCTTTCACCCCTCAATATGTTGACGTTACAAGCAATGTCCAACGATTCGTTGACTCTTATTAACGAACTGTTCGTCCTGTGTTAAACATTTTATGAATGCAGAACACGAACTTTCGTAAGTATAGATATGTTTGACACTTGCTGCTGCCTGCCTAACCCCTCAGGAAACTAGCATGGCCATATAATAATAATCTAATTACTTAATATGTTATCGAAACAATTAACCATTTTTCGATTGTTAGAAACAGATGTCCCATCAGCGTGAGAAGAGATAACACCATATATGTAGATATAAATGCTTTGGAGAATTTTCTAGAGAATTCTAGTAGGTGTGTAAATTTAATACTACTATTTCTAACCACTTCTAACTGTTTGTGCTTATATGCTACCCGTAGTTAATGTGAATAAAGTTATTTTCTTTCTTCTAATAACTACATTATATTACTCATTCGGCGATACACACGATATGATACCGACATTTGAATCCTGGACTAGATCAAGTGGCGAAAAAAAGCCACTACACTATCGACGATAACTTTAACTTGTAACTCACATCAACATTTTAAAACGAATGCAAAGATGCGTTTATTAATTTAACGCCATTAACTAATGTCGCGTGGCTGGACGCCCGCCAAAAGGTGTGGTGCTGAGCTAATTTTCTGAATCACTTTTTAAATTGACACGCCAAAGCTGTTTATAGAACTTTCTAGACCTGCTTGTTGACCCACTGCTGGTCTACCGAGTAATTATCATCATTAAAGCATAACCAATTAGTATCTCCAATACCTCACCACTACCTACTTCTGTTTTTATAACATAACATAACGTCTGTATTTCCCGGAAGGGGTCGGCAGAGGGTTTTTTTTTTTTTTTTTATATAATATGGAAGTAGCAGACGAGCAGGCAGTCCACCTGATGGTAAGTGGATACTGCCG
>DWTO01005101.1:0-10989 GCA_018244755.1 Jemadia pseudognetus
TTATTGAGTCTCCTATATTTATATCCTAATAGTAGTTCAAAGTCTGGATTTGTGCTTGGTGAGAATTTACGTGATGTAAGTAAATGAAAAAAAACAAGTTATTTACAAGTTATTCGACTTCCCGTGCAAAATTGTATAGTCACGATTTTGGTCAGGATATAGAGGTACACACAAAATCGTGGTAGAAATAGTGCTAAAATCTGGGTTTCACTTTTATATTTTTTTTACTAAATTTGTTTTTTCTTTAAATTGCAAAACAAAATTTTAAATTGCCTTAATTGCCTGATTAGATGTGAAATAAATGACATTAATTGTAAAACACCACTAGAAGGTAGAAAATGACTAAATCATGTAAGTTAAGATATTATTTCATGTTCTTGGTGTATTTTTGTTGCTTTATTTTAGTCGGCTTGATCTTCATACAGCTCTCTTTAAATGTGCCTTTCAAATAGATACCAAAATGTTGAAGCATTTTTTAATTTATTTTTTAATTTTATATTCTCCTAGCTAGTTTAATAATACATTTATTACAGTCAAAAACAGTGAAGTATATTCAATCTGATACTTATGATCTTGGATTTGATTCCTTTTTTCATATTATGCAAAGATGTGTAGTCGAAGTTATTTTTCTCATGCGTAAATGCAGTAATCGATCTATGTAGTTTCGATTTTTTATAAAGTACCGTACTCTAGGAGTGCCCAGTGCAGTGTCTGTCATGTCTCGACTGAATTTTTTTATTAAACAGTAGTAATAAAGACAAGCGAAATAATGTGTAATCTAATTTATATTATCATTGTTATTGTTATACAATTACACTTAAGATGAAATTTTTTCACTGATGTTATTCAAATAAATTTCTGGTTTACCTTCTAGATGTATGTATAATCACTTATTCGCTTTTCAATACGTTGCTTATTAGTTTCTAGACCATAGACAATCATGAATGGTTTTTATTTAATATAATTTCACTTTTTTTATTAAGTAACCAAAATGTATTGTAATTTAATAAGTACTATTAAAATGTATATATTTACATACCTCATACATATAATTTTTATATCTATACGCATGAATAAAATTGGAGTGTGTTTGTAATATTAAAATAACCGCTTTTTACTAAATGCATATGTATACACAGTACATATACCAAAATAACATTTTTTACCATTTTTGTCTGTTTGTTCTATCTAATTTCTGGAAAGGCTGGACGGATTTTTACGTGACTTTCACTGGCGAGAAATGATGGAATAAGGAGTAACTTAGGCTACTTTCTAGAATGTAGAAGAAGCACAACAGTCTGTAAGAATAGAGATTAGTGATGTAACAAATGTCAATGATTGAACATTCGCGAATGCGAATATCTGTTAACGACATTTGCGAATGCGAAATTTTCGTTTTTGTAGAAACACTCATAGAATAATTTGTTTTTGTTTATTTACATTGCATTATATATTATTTGTAGTATAAGTTCTAATGAAAATTAATTGTTAAGCTTCATTGCCCCAAGTAAAGAACATTAATAAATAATACGAAAAGATAAAGTGGTGACTTATCATGTAATTACGAGGTTAAGTTACTTTTTAGAAGTTATACTTCTTTTGGCGCGATTGGGAAAAATTATGAGAGTGAATTTTTGTTTTAAAAAACATAAGAAATGCTTTTGATATTATTACAAGAAAAGATTCTTAAAAAATATATTTGATTTTATTAACCATTTTTCTGATATTCATATTTGCAAAACATTCGCAGACATTTTGCGAATGCGAATACTCAAAAGTTTGCGTTACATCACTAATAGAAGTATTCGGCACTCGGTGCTCTCTGCCTGCCCCGTAAGGGACCTGACGTGAAAATAAGTATGTATGATTTTTTTATAATACGGTAAATAATTGGAAGAAACCTAGTAATTAATATACTGATGAATTGTATGTTACTGTTCTAACATTCTGTCAATATGTAAAAAAGATGAATGTCTGATCAAAGAAAAAAAAATTAAAATTGGTCAGGTTACCTAAATTAAAAAATTCTAGTTTTTAAGACCCATCAGTAATGATATAGAATGCGCGCGGAACGGGCTTTTTAATTTCGCTATCACGTAACATTCCCAAGGAACCTGCTTTCGGGTCCCGCTAGAGTTGTGCGGCGTGTATCCAGCTCGAAGCTATTCACGTAAATCGATAATGTCCGTGTCTTATTTCAATATATTCTTTTTGTATCAATTTGCTGCATGTACCGTCAATATATTCATGTTAGGCAATTCTCTTGTTTGACTCATACATTATAATTTCGCTGTCACATTTTTATTGTTCTCAGATGTAAAAAATTGTTCACATCTGTCATTGTTCATTAAATTAGTTCGCTCTTTAATAGATTTGCAAAGGTTTTTGTCTTCAAATTGCGTTTTTATTCAATTGAGAGACTTCCAGTATCAGCCAACATTTTGAATCTCAAAATAAGGCGCGAAAATGCTACTGTCATGTTTCAACTAGCATTGAAGCTTTAGAATCGCGTGTATATCTTCAGTTAGGAATTTTCGTTTTTTAATCTGTTCAATGATTAACATGAGTGATTTAATTTGTCTTTATTGACTGTCCTTAGATATATCGCATGCATATAGAAATATTGAATCAATGCTCAGTATGCAGAACCTAGTCATGGAACTAATGTATTTTGTAACCGAACAATAGTTTTTACGTTCAATATAACTTAGTGTTAATAGAAAATAATGTAATATTATCAATATCCTACATTTTATACCATAACCTTGTTAATTTTAATGTGTGAAACTTCAACAGTCAATATTTTTATCCAAAGGGTCATTGTTAGAAAATATGTATTGAAGTGAAAAAAACCTAGTGAGGTCTAAGTAGACCACAGTGTCGATTTATCAGTACGCTCAGTACAATACACGCTGAGTTAATTACAGACGACGTACGTCATAGGCCAGCGTATCCTGTACAGCGATGCACTGGTCACAATTTTCCGCGTATTTTGCAATGTTGTTTCTAATTATAGTTCTTTGTACCCCCTTGCTAACGCGTTTAATTACGTTAGATTTATTATTGGGGATGTTTATATACGATTGTACAACTGAAATTAAATAAATTTTTACCTATATTGTGCTAGTAAAAAATATCATTAAAAATAATTAATAATCTTATATGATAATTTGTATTCATCTTTTAAAAATTGTATTTTATATTCAACTGCGGTGTAAATAAGTTGTAAAACAACAATGTATTTGAAAGTAATTGTCATATACAATGTTTATTTAATTAGTTCTATTTTTATAAATTTGATGCATAACATGTGGAAAAGTCAATACATTGTAAAAGCTTAGGAAAAAATAAAATGCCATTCTATGTATGTCTTTTATTTTTTAATTACGCTCAGGTAATTAGGTAATACCAGCAATATTTAAAAAAAAGATTGCGCTGATTTTAAACAGAAATGAAAATCAGGCATTTTACGTTCTGCATCTTATATACATTCATTAATACATCACGTAGAGGTCAAACTTACAAGACATTATCAGTTTATATTATTATTGAAATGAAAGCGATTAAGTTCAAAGGCCGTTGTAGTTAGCGGTCATTTAAATTTGTATCTATATCCGTAGCGGCACGCAATTGGTCCGATTTGGCGCGCAAATATTTTTTTGACATGTACATGGTAAGGTTATCTCATTCCCTTTTATATGCTGGCCCTTACTATCGCACATGTACGTTTCACTCCCTCAAAATATTTAACGAGAACACCAGTAACATTATAGAATATGGAATAGGTCGTGTCGTGAATGAAACTACACATTTTACTTCATTTACAATATTCTTTTAATTGTATTATACTGCTACTTTAATGAAATAGGTGATATTTTGTTCTGCTCTATAAATATAGAACAAACTCACATAATAGTCCACCCGTATCCGAGTATAGAATCAAACGACTAAATAAAATTATTCACCTTAATATTAGGTAAATTTATAATATAATACCCTAAAACGGCGCAGTTAACATAACCGTACCGCACGCTTTCGAAGCACACTATTCATTACAAACAATCTACAATATTACGGAATAAACCCAGCTCTGCCATATCGTTGAGGAAAATATCGCGCACTGTCCACTATGTTTATGTTTCTCTCACAACAAACAAAAATACTGAAATCTTGAACCGGTTTAAGGCACAGGTTTTTTACCCGACAATTTTCTTGCCTATCCGAGATCCTGCACAAACTCCTGCCGGCGGCAGAGATCGCGGCGTAGTCTGATTTAATGGTGAAAAGTTAAAACATTAACATAATAATTCCAAACCACGTTTTTTGTTCACTAGATAACAATCGATAAACATTTTTACAATAAGTTATTTATTTTTTAAACGATCAATAATTTAAAACTGACAAACAA
The DNA here is from genome assembly GCA_018244755.1 of Jemadia pseudognetus. Lineage (NCBI taxonomy): Eukaryota > Metazoa > Arthropoda > Insecta > Lepidoptera > Hesperiidae > Jemadia > Jemadia pseudognetus. Next base: position 4,409 of record DWTO01005101.1, read on the forward strand.
TGGACGCACGCAAAATATTCTTATACTGTAAGAATCGTTTGACGTTACACATAATCACACTTAAGGCACTTTATACCGTTGGAACACCAAAATCGCAAGTTTTACAATGATCCGTTTACATTCTAGCTGCACACAATACTTAAAAACTATTACACAGTTAATGGTATCAGGCGTTAAATTGCGGATTTCCGCAATGTAATTACACTATTATAAAAAAACTAATGTAATTTTACTCTGTAACAAGACATTTTTGTCTTGAGACGTCGCCAATTCTAATATTCCGTTCGGATAGGCGCTGATAAAAATATGAACAGACACAAATTGCAGTTAAGTAAAATTACATCAGCCTTAGCCTGTTAGCTTTTATTAAAATCACATCGAAAACATTAAAAGTAAATAAATATAACGGCCTCAGTTCAAACAGTTACTCAATACGTAGCTAAAAACAACAACAACAGTTTTACTCGTATAGTATTTAAAAACGTCGCATATTGTCATCATGCAAGTATCATATAGACGTATTTATTTCTGATTAAGAGCATTGACGACGTCACACGCGTCGTAAGATTACATCGCGTGTTTGATAAATATTACTGCACGTAGACGGCGGGCTTTCGGTCGCGCTCCGCGGTCTCTCGGACCTTAATTGCCTCCATAATCGCGCAGTTCACGATTGCCAAGTGGCAACGTCGGTCTGTAGTTGTGTAGCAACTCCATGGCTTCCACACCACAGGACGCTTCGCCGCATCTTAACTTTCTCATTAACGCCAACTGCAATGAAAAACAAAGAATTAATTTTAATATTTTCATTAATTACAATGTACAAAACATTTGAAACTATTAACTGAACATTATTTACAACTGGCAACTTTTGTCAGTCGTAGCAATATTAATGAATTCCAGCCATTGTTAAGCGCGTCGCGTGGGTTAAGAAGATTTGAATAAAAAGACGAAAAGGTTTTCGAAAGTAATATTGGAAAGTGTGCCGCTCGCTGGCGCTCCGGCCGCCGGAAACTGGTAGTCGCTCGACGTTTATTTATAACTGGCGGCGTTCCCAAACAGGATATAAATTACTTCAGAACTTGCTCCCGTCGTGTAAAAATTATTTAACAGTTTTTTTAAAGTAAAATATATTGTGGACATCCGGGAGAAAGTGTTTCGTGGAAATGTAATGTGATGACCTTTAGTGTTAAGGAAAACGACGCGCATACAAATTCAAATCTCAAAACAATCACAACAATTTTATGTATAAAAAAATTTGGGCCTCTAACTTTTATAACATTTGATGACATGATTTATGTATTAAGTTTTATGATAATAAATTATAATAATAAATATCTTAGGACATCACTAAATACGGTCATCTGATCCAAAACAAGGCAGACGCTGTGTTATGGTAATCAGACAGTTGATAAACTATATGAATACATAACATTTACATCTACATATAGATACTTTTTGTACCCCGACATCGAACAAACGCTGCTATTCAACACACAAATATTTGTTCCGGGTGGGAATCGAACCCACGACCTCTGGCTTAACAGTCAGGTTCACTGACCTTCTGACCAACATGCCAGTCGCCCCTTTTCTTTGGGAGTAACAGAAAGTACTGCGCACCTGTTCAGCGGAGACTTGGACGGGCTCTTTGAAGAGGATCCAGGTGACGGACTCCGTGCAGGGCGGCGTGGTGAGCGAGCCGGGGTACGTCCAGTAGGCGGCGCGCGCGGGCAGCAGCCGCGCGGGGTCCAGCGCCTCCGCGAACGTCACCTTGTCGCCCTTGTGCTGGATGTACGGCAGCAGCCGCACCACCTTCTCCAGCTCCTCGTGCTTACTGCCTATCTACAAAATATAAAGATTAACATTAGCCATGAAGTTATGAAGCAAACATGTTTGCCTTTCTAAACCAATTCTAAATTATTTATTACACCTGTACTAATTAATCGTCGCATTGCGTTCAGGGATAAGCATAACATATGATATTCAGTCCAGACGTCCATTTTTAATGTTAACATGTAAGTACCTATAAATCTAAAAATTACAGTACAAATTATAATTTAATTTATAATTTAGTGAATATAAAATTTTAAAACTATTTTTTGTAGCTGTCACAAATAATGTTACCATGTACCAAATAATGTTACCTATACATATTCATGACACCAAAAAGTTTTTCTTAAAGGTTGTGAATAGTTTTAACATACCCAAATATACAAGGACAGATAACTGCCGTGACGATCCTTCCGGGATGTTGAACAGAGGCAAGGTCTGATTTATTTTGTTGTTGGTATGAAAATACCATGTTTACTGACGCGGTCGACTTGTACGTACTTGACATCAGGAGATACAACATTGAATAATAAACGAATCTTCCTCATAATACGTCTAATTATGGGCAGAATAACTTCGTATGCATAAGGTTACATGGAGATTTTTCTAAAGGAATGTAAAACGATATTGTATTTGTGGTACCGTTAAGTTCCTGACGAGGAAGTGCCTGACACTTATAAACCTGACATTAACCTGATATGACTCTTTTAGTTTCATCATTGTTCTCATAAAGCAAATTGATTTAAAAATTCAAAATTTTTCTTAAATAATAACGTTATTTTTCAAACTTAGATTTTCTAGTAAACATTTTTCTTGTAATGCCTCGCAGTCTGGATTTGTGCCCGGGGTATCGCAATAGGTTCATCACTTATTCCATCATAGTGAAACGTAAATGTAACTGATGAGACGTGGGAGTGTACTGCACTCCTCTGCCTACGTCTTCGAGGACTACCGGCGCGATGTCACGATAATCGTAACAACGTTACATAGTGCGAATAATACTTTTTGTCGGACGAGTAACGCAAATATTTGCTTCTCTTAATTATTACAACACAATAAATCCATAAGCTTAAACGATAAATGTAATTTATTAAGTTGTAACGACATGTTGTGTTATCTTTAATACGGCGTCGTAAACAGGTTTAAAAATTCTTACACAAGTTCTGTGTAACGAGATTTTATAGATTACATAAGCAACGAGAAAATTTAAGCGTGTTCTTAAAATTAAATTATATAATCCACTAAGCAGCACTTTCAAAAGTTTTCGATAAATTCCGTGACAGTGATTACGTTGTACACTAGATGTAATAATTGGAGAGATAATAGCGTTTGATAATGATTATCATTAAGTTAGTCATCTCCTTAAGGATGCAGATATTTGACACACGGGGCTATCTACAGTCTCTGCCTACCACGTAAGAGACTATTTGTAACCATTTAATAATAAAATTTAGATTTTTAATGTTATATTGCCTTAAACTAGAAACTGACGGCCTTGTAGGTAGAGTGGTGGTGGTAGAGCTGATCGAGTAATCCTGAGTTCAAATCCCGGATCGAGTACTACATATTAGATTTTCCTAATTAAGGTTTTTAATTGTGGCTCGGAGTCTGGATTTATGCCCGGTGTAGGGCATTAGGCTCACCACCTTTTCCATTGTAGGACGTAAACATAACTGATGAAACGTGAGAGTGTACACAATCCTCTACCTACCTCTTCAAGGATTACAGACGTGATGTTATATTTTTAATGTTACAATAGTAATATTAAATTATGGGATTATCTACGTGTAATACTATACATATGTACATTGCGAGCAACCTTAGATACAAATGGCAGGTTGGTAACTAAAAGGATTGAGTTGCAAGGCTTCGCTGACGTAAACCCTTTTAGTATTTATTTGCACTATTATCTTATTTGTCTATGTAATACTTTTTGTGTATTTAAACAATTTATTGAAGAATGTCTATTGACACAACAATAGAAACATGGAAATAGATTTAGCGATTTAAAGATTAAATTATCACTTTCAAACGTAAGCAGTGACGTCACGTCGAAATTATGTATTATTATTAAAATTTTATTTAAAGTTATATTTATGATTTCTACTAATTTTATTTCAAATGCGAATTTGTTTCACGTTTTGAATTCAAATCATCGGTATAAAAATCATTATAATAATTTAATTGTCTTTTATTATATGTTTTTTTTATTTATTATGTTATGTTAATCGTAATTTTAAAATTGGAACACTTGTAAGATTGCGTGTTTTTGTTTTTTTTTCGCAGAAATTTGGACATTTGGCGTTACTTCAGTATTATCATATCAACTAATTATACGGTGTTGTGTGAAGCTTCACAGATAGGGTTCACATGCTAAATTCTATTGAATGACGGATGCATTCAATCAACTCGAATGTGCGAGTTGTTGTGGACTGAGGGTTCACGCGCGTGTAATATTACGTTACACTGTGTTTGTGGCACGCGTTTGATTTAGATTTCCCGCAAACATCTTGTGTTTTAACATAAAAATAAAACAGCTAGTCGACGGTTATCGCGGATGAAAGTATAAACGTTTATTATCCGATTATAACAGTGGAACTGAATGTCATTCATGTATATAAATTACTAGTTGTTATTCGTGACTTTGCATGGAAACTTGGGTAATGCCCATCAAATCTTTCATCCCTCATTTCACTATTTAAGGGTTGACTAACAGGAATATTATTTTTAAATTAAAAAATTTAGTAAAAGACAGGCTCTTTTACTAAAAAATATTTGTTTGAAAGGTGATCAAATCGAATCTTACCATTAGCAATACTCCCAACACCGCCAGTCCATCTGGCTGGCCGGCAGCTTCAGCGAAGCTGCGGTATTTGCTGGTGTTCCAGTGGACCAGGTGGAGTTCCCCGGAGAACGAGCGGCCGTCCACGGTGTGCTCGGAGCCTTCGCCGTTGACCGCGCCCCAGTGGCAATGCCACTGTTCCAGCTTGTACACGTCTGACCCTAAGGGGCCACCGCGTAATTCTGTGGGCAATTATGAAGCTTTATAAAGAATCAGCACAATTCTTTAAGCCTTTACGAATAATAGGCAAAGGCCCATAAACGTTTATAAACAAAAGTGGTACAATATTCTCTAAGTCTTTATAAAAAACCTTTACAAAAAACGTCCTTCAAACCTGAATAAAAAAATCGGAAAACGTTATACGAGTTAATTTGTGAGTCATATGTAAACGAAACACGTCTTAGTCCCCGTTCACACCGAGATTGCAACACCAGTTTCATACACAACTTTTTTAGCCTCTATCGACAACACTGTTTGCCCTTTGAAGCCAAAATGACCGTTGCAAATATGAATTTCGAAAAAATTATTTATCATTGTACCAATTCACCTGTGGATTGATAGTCAGATTGTAAATTAAATGTTCGATGTCAGGCAATGAACGATACAAAACGAAAATATTAGTATGTATTACCATAAAAAGAGGGTAAGGTTGTGAGTCATTACAAGGGGTATTTTTGACATGACACAATTGCAATTTGCATTTCCACCCTCCGGTGTGATTTGCACACTTACGCTGCCTAAATTTTGTATTAGATATTTTAATTTAACATTACTTCACCTGTTCAATTATATAGCCTTCAATTTGATTATTATGACGAGCTTGATCGATCAACTGAAAAACGACAAAAACTTCTGAAGGTTGTGCAGTGATGTTTTGCATGAAAAATCAAATTATAATTATGTGTTATTTTGCACAGTACGTTGAAGAGATATTTTTAAAAAGTTGTGTTTAGTTTAAAATGTCATTTAATAAAATATCAATTACTTGACTGCCTCGTTGTTCGTGTTGGTAGCAAACACGGCTGCCGATCGAGAGGTCCTGGGTTCAAATCCCGAGTCGGGTACTATTGGATTTTTCTAACGTAGAATTGCCAGTAGTGGCTCGGAGCCAGGAAATGGCAATAGGCTTACCACCTATAACATAGTGGGCCATAAACGTAACTGGTGGAACGAGATAATGTACTACACTCTGCTACGTACCTACCCTTCGGGGATTATATTTATATTATAATACATATAATAGCTTACTATAAATACCAATGCGAAGTTACACAATACATATTTACACAACTTAATATCTCCCTGTCCCTCTTGTCTTCAGTTATCTGATGTGTCCGACTTTTATATTATATACACGAAGGTATATTAATCACTAAAATATGAATTAAATTAATATCTAAACGTACATTTACGGCTTGCGTGCTTATTTTTAAACGATAAATAATAGATATAAGAGAAATATTGCCTGTTATATACGGGTAATTAAATATGTCACCTTGAAACTGTGATCAGTTACAATATAAGGTCGGTGTAGGAGTTTAAATGTTTGTGATCGAATACAGATCGTGACTCGATCACAATATGGTTTAACTTTAATTGTCTAATAATCTAGTTATATGCTTGTTTAACTGTAGATACTTGCACATGGTAATACGTAACGTTATATCTATTTTTATACAATATACTATTTACATTAATAACAACATTTATTTTTAACTTGAACTGTTGTATAGGTTATATCAATAAATATGTATCAATGTTACTATATGGTCGCATTGGCTTTCATACAAGGTAAGCAGAGAGAACCGAATGTCAAATATTTTTACATATATTTGCAGTCATGAAGTGCTCATACGAGTAAGTACATTTTAATAAATATTTCCACGTTATTTCGGCGGTAAGGGTGTCA
>DWTO01005102.1:0-10988 GCA_018244755.1 Jemadia pseudognetus
TGCAGATAGAGAAAAATGGAATTTTTCTCTCACCTGGAGAGAAGATCTACGTGGATTTCTTCCCGAGGGACTACTAATAATAGTATTCCCAGATTTGAAGTTTTTTGACCAGAGAGCTTGATCTGGATTTCATTTCATTCAAGGTGACAGTAACAAGGTACCATTATATAAATAGATAATGGCTTACTAGAATATTGCGTAACTTCTGTTGTTCATACTCGTGTCGTGTAACAATTTGTACTAAGTGATATATCTGTACATAACACACAATACACACACACTACAAATCACCGAACCAGGTGAAGCTTTCCACTTCACCAAAATACTATTGGATATTGTTTTATGGAATGTCCAAATAATTTAAGGAATTGTATGATTTTCATAAGCGAAGATGGATGCAGAGGCCTATTTATTATTAATTACATCCACAATGTGATGGACGCACATATTAGGTATTCTAAGAGTATGTTAATACGATACTGATAGTGCGCGTCACACAGTACATCGTCAGCCTGTGTGAGTCCGTTGCTGAAACAATGGCGGAATGGACCCACGCCGCAACTATAATAAGTATGGTATTATGATATGGTAACAGCAGTAGTCAACTAGATTCATTACTGTAGATACATCATTATATTTGAACGATAGCAATTTTTTTTTCTACGTAACATCACGCCTGTTATCCCCGAAGAGGTAGGCAGAGGAGTATAGAACACTCCCACGTTTCACCAGTTGTATTTTTTAATTTTAATAAATTATCATTTCCTTTCAAATAAACTTACATATTAAGGTTTTTAATATGTTTTTTATTTTATTTATTTTTTGCTTATTCTTAACATAACCGGTATGGCACAGTTGACAACGGAAAATTAACCAGTTGTCGTTCACATTTTACCTCTGTTAAGTGAAAATAATAAAAAAATTATCTATTTTTGTTAATTGCTTTTTTATATGGCCGTCTTACTCGTGACAGCTCTCGACACAATTTCTCTCTCACCAGCTAGGTACGATTTCATTGAACTTACAAATGAATCGAATCAACTCAGGAACCTCTTCGAGAGCCCCTCGCAGCGCTCTATGATTGGGTTATAGACAATAAATTGTCAAAAATCCAATTCCGAAAACTTTCCCGACGTCACGCTGTAATTGAATTATCCACGGTAGATGTCCGATCGTCCTAATGTATATACATTTATGTGCTCTTTCCTGGACATCGGCTGCACGTAGGTTTTTATATACAATATAAAGTTTTACGTTTTATATATCCACTAGTTGTTACACGCGACGTTGCGCTGAATATTACTTATTCTCCATATGACAATACAACATCCATATGACAATTGGTCATGATACCCAAAAACTTTTTAATAATCTTTGTCCCTAAAATGTAAGCTATCTCCTAAACGAATTCGCTACGCCAGGTCTCATACAAGGTAGAGAGAGTACCGAACGAACAGATATTCAAAGTCCAAATAAATTTCGAGTTCCTTCTTTTAATACTAGTATCGAAGAGAATGTAACATTACGTCTGTAAGCCTCTAAGAGGTAGACAGAGGAGTATCGTACTCTTCCACGTTTCATAAGTTACTTTTACGTGCCACTAGGGAATAGGTGGTGAACTTATTGCCATAGACTGGGCACATATTCAGAATCCGAGCCACAAATAGAACATCTTAATCAGAAAAATCCTATAGTGCTTGACCCGGGGTTTGAACCCTGGATGTCCCGATTAGCAGTCCTGTTTGCAAGCAACATGATTAATGAGTCAAAGGCAACGATTAGAAAATGAGATGTAATAAAAACCGGGAAGCACACTAAGGAAAACAATAATATATATTTAATAAACATGTTTACTTAGATAGGTAAAAACGCTGTATATAAGCTCGTGTTCATTTTATACCCTATTTTATTTCTCTACAAAGGACACAGCCACATAGGAACAACAAAACATTTCACGCAGCCTGGCTTTTATGTACAGACTTCGCTTTATATTCCCCATATTATGTTCGGCAGGTGTGGGTATTTCTTTATAAAACTTTTGCGTATCTTACTCAGTTCATACTCATATTTGTGTACAGCAGTAACCGTTCTTGCTTTGTGAGGAGATCCGTGTCCAGCTGTGGAGCCATAAAGGTGCTGAGACGATGGTCCAGCGGTCCAAGCCCAACAATTACCAGGATATTTTGAAATCGTGAATCGTACCAGTAACTTAGTTTGTCGTACTTTTGAACGTAAGTATTGTGGGTTTGGGTTAATAAATTGTTGTCTATGTTGAGGCGGAGTAAGAATACATACCCTGATCCCGTTCTGGGAGACAGAGTGTCGTAAGAGGTGACTAAACCTGAAGTTGATAGATCGCGGTATGGTGTGGTCTGCCCAGCGTGGCCGCCTGAGGGCAGCAGCGTGGGCGATGCGAGAAGACGTTCTCTGCGATCCCCAACTCGCATGCTCAGCGTGGGGATCATGGGCAAAATCTCTCACGGGAAGCCTCTTTCCAGCAGTGGACTGCAATAGAGAATGATGTTGATTATAATACATTGTAACAATTCTCTCAACTTCTTACAATTTTTAATATAAGTATAAACCCATATAAGAAATTACACATTTCAATTTGGATAGAGTACCGTTGGAAGAAACAGGTTTATATACACGATCATCTGGCCGTTCTCTGAAATTAGTCTTCCAAATCAGAAGCTTATCTCATCATCATTTTGTCGCTCCACTATTGAATATGGCTTTCCTCTCAGAGAATGAATGTCCAAACGCATAATGTATCACGCTGGCGATATACGAGATAACAGAGGTCACAAGCCTTTGAAAACATTCAACGTCGACTTAACACAAGCTACTAATCGTTTATTCATAAAATAGCAAAATTATAAAATGTAAAACATCTTTCTCTGCGTTAGGATTCTCATTTCACTGCGCAACGTTTCCCAGGATATATTTTTTTATTTTCCCTGAAAACAACCACTTAACCCATATTTATTATTCAACAAAAGGAAATGACCATTGGCGATTTCCTTTTCCTTAACGATGTTTATTTCCCTTTTCCTCGATATTTAATTGCTATCTAGTAGACATATCCAGGACGTGGCTCGCGATGCTGAGGAAGATCTATTTCATAATACGCGAAGCGCGTACTACCTTGTGCTGGTCAATGAACGCACTTCCTTCCGCTCAACAATATTACGAGTATATATCGCATCGTATATAGGTACATGTAGCAATAAAACATTGTCCATCGTAAATAGATTTTGATAACTTGTCTTCAAAATATTTTATTCGCCTATTATTTTTTATTTTATATTACTCATGGTTACTTTTTGACAGCCTGGTTCTGAGTTGAAATCCTACGTCGGGCTCTATAGAATTTATCTAATTTTGATTTTCTAGTAGTGGCACGGAGTCTGGATTTGTGCCGCGTGTATGGCAATATTCTCACCACCTATTCCGTAGTGGGACGTAACCGTAACTGGTGAAACGTGTGAGTGTACTACATTCCTCTGCCTACCTCTTCAGAGATTACAGACGTGATGTTACATTCTATTCGATACTACAAGTATTAAAAGTAGGAACTCAATAATTTTTTTGGACTTTCAATGGTCCCTTCTATGTATTTTGTAAGTTGCGATACACATTCAAATGGTTTAGAAATGCGGTACAAAATATAAAGTGAGGTATGCGGCCGGCTCGAGGCGAGGCGGAGAGGCGGCGAGGCATTAAAAGTTTAATTGGCGGGGCACTGCGGGCACCTGATTGACGGCTGTCGGCGCTGCGGTAGCGGCGTGCGGTCGGAATCTATTGTGTAAAGTTCCTTTTCACTTTATTCCCAGTATTTATTTTGTTAAAGGGTTTGGTCATGAATAAAAACACTACACACGTTAGATCTGCACAGGTAACGATGTTTGACCATCGGTACTCTCTACCGACCCGGTGAGGCATCCAGCGTGATAATATAATGATAATAACACCGTTACCGATACACGGAGCACCAATGGTAACTGAAAAAGATTATTTATTGTACAAATATGGAAAGCAAAACGTTTTTATTCCATTGTTAGAGCTGATAGGTATGGATCGCATAACAAAATGCGCCACTAATCTTACTGGGGGAATATCCATCGAGTCGGAGGCCGAAGAATGAGAGACAGATGGGGGTCGTAGTGGTTGCAATAAGCCCGCGCCCACGTCCGAACTCTATTTGTCACACTTCACTGCTTTGTTATTTAAATAGGTGTGTTTCAATAAAAATAAATCAACGAATAAAAGCCACTCTTTTTATTTATAAGCCATAGATTTTGTTCTTATACTTAACGAAAATTGCTTTTGAATGAATATTCATAAATAATTTTATCTGTGTGCTGAGATATTGGTAAAACTTTTATTGTCATCTTCAGCCCGTTTTAGTCCACTGCTGCACATAGGTTATCCCAAGCAGAGGCGATTTTTGCCCATAATCCCCTTGCTGGGCTTGCGTGTTGGGGAACGCAGAGCACAGCTTCTCGTACCTTTTTGTCGGTTCCCTATTGGCCACGGGTCTCCTATCACAACCAGAAGCGTGAACGCCATAGCCAGGCCCGCTGGCTAGGGACGAGTCGGCAGAGTCCACACATCTTAGGGAACATCATAGAAAACTGAGTAGTGGAAGTTCTCTCCCGATGTTTTCCTGCACATTGACAGTAACGAACAGTTATACATACGAGTAGCTATATCAAACGACCGGCTCATACAGTGAAGCGAGCTACGGGCAGTGCCGGTCGATTGTCGCTATATACAAACTCCCCGTCGTAGCTCAACGTCCATCCCTTTCATCAATTTATCCAACGACGTCTCGATCGGATACCGTAAACGCGCATCCTATCTTCCCCGTGCGCCTATTTCTTACCGATGTGCCTACTCATTTTACGTTGCTGCCTATACCGTGAAACCTCTCTTATTTTTTATGAATCCAAATATATTATTTTTTGGAGTGCCACCCTTCACGTTTTACGGGCTTGCGGAGTGAGGGCCAATGGTTTATGGGTCCTCGTATCTGTCATGGCTTGTCAGTTTTGTGTTAGCGAAGCTTCGAGGAAAACGCGGGAAAGCATGCTTGTCTTAGTTACAAATCAAGAGTACTATAGTCCTATCCCTGCAGATTCGTTACAAATTGTACTTGTTATCTATTTAAATAAGTAACGAATTAAATATATGTACATACACTTGACAGACTACCCCTTTACCGTTCTCATTCTGGCCGATGACTCGTGACCCCACAGTTAAACAACAAAACTGTTGACGATATTAAAGGTCCGCGCTTGAACAAAACAAAACAGAGAATACACAAACTCGTATATTCATGGAGTTTCCGAATAAAATACACGTCGAACGACTTTTTTGCTTTAGTCACAAACGAGTGCGCGTGTCGAAACTGTGTCGCGATCGATTTGTGTCGAAGTGCCCGTCAATGGCGGGATATCGCGGAATTACGAATGTGTCATTTCATATCTACTTTTATGCTTACTTTGTTTCTGCCCTCAGTATGCATGTATGTAACTTGTTCTCATTATGAAACTAATATATCTGAAATTGTATTTTATATGAAATTAATTAAATTTTGTTTGTCTAATTACTTACGAAAATAATAAATCTCATTATCATCAACTAGTTTTTGTCCATAAGACGGTAAGCAAAATTAATCCTTTGTTTAATAAAATCACTTCTATATTTTAAGAATAAAAATCATTCTCATCATCATTAGCTTATTGCAGTCCACTGCTGGTCATAAACCTCCCCTGAAGAGTTATGAGCCTCATCTATGTTTCACACAAAAATCCATGTTTCATCCAATTCTTCAATCAATGTAGAATCTTGAATTAACGTAAATTAATTACAGTAATTCTATATAAATATTAAGTATAGTAATTGTACAAGTATGTAGTTAATAAATAATATACCTGTTAATTATAGTAATTTCTATTAGTTCCAATTAGCCATCAGCTAAATTGGCTTATAATCAAGCCTTGCTTCTAATTCTGAAGACAATTCAAATTATGGATACTGAGGTCGACAAGACCCAAGTATCTTCAAGCCTTATAGACAATAAATATAGAGTATAGATACACCAATTAAATAGATAAATATTTGCTAGGGGACTGAAATTGAGTACATAATAGTGTCCTTCATATAAAACTATTAACTTTAGGTAAATGCAAAAGTTCCAAGACTTTTGCGGTTTCTATTTATCTAGCGTTCAAACCCTTTTCAAGTCCCAGAGCACTCGGATCGGGACTTGCTTGGCGCTCATTAATTTTTAATGATCGCTTACTCAAACTTCACTAACATTTATTGCGCTAAAAAGGGGGCACTATATCACACTTGTAAAAGCTGCCGACTGACATGTGGACAACGTGGCTCACTGTGGCCTGACACCTTTTGATTATTATAAAAGATAACCCTTGGCCAGCAGCGAAACATATAGGTTAGGTGCAGTATAATGGTGACGATAATAAGGTTGATGATGATTTAATGAAACTATAATTGCAGAGGAATCTTTTAACCCTCGGTAGCATTAAATCATTCATACCTAACAAGGAGCTAGGTGTATTGTTTTCAACTACAGATTAAGTGGTCGGTTACACAAGCAAGAAATAGACGAATCACAAAATGGTTTGTCTTTTGGCAAAAAATGGTTCACGCAAACATTTTGTATACAATTTACACATTTATTGTCTTCTTCTTCATCGAGTCGATAGCTGATCGTACGTGGCCATCCGTCGTGGTGAAAGGATTGGTCGCTATGTCCAGGGTGCGCCGGACAGTGTATATTGCAGTGGCCCCTTTCATGCGGCCCATTTATTGTTATTTGATGTCATTTATCCTAATTCGCGTTTATTTAATTATTAATATTGTATTTGATAGAAACATTAAAGACCTAATATAACATATATCAAAATTTACTTGTAATTCTGATAATCAAAATCTTTAATTTGGAACACAATGGTCAAAAAACTAATTTAAAAAGGAATACCAGTTGCCACTGTTACATATGTAGATTCGAAACTTGGACTATGGGCTCTACTACCTACAGGTTTAAAATATTTAAACTGACTTTTGACTCCCCTTCAGCTAGTACTTGGTATATTTAAGAAAAATAGGCGTATCTTGGCTAGTGCTCAGCCCCTGCGTCCACGTTCATTTACATATCAGTTAGTCATTGTATATTAATTTCATAATTCTTTCGTCAATAACTCCAATAATCATAAACCGGCAGCTGAGGGAGTGAAGCTCATTCACATATAATACAGACGTAATTAAACAGGAAATCTTTCGGTTGGTGTATTTACATCACGTTTCGCGATACGGCCTAATGAATAAAGACATTGGATGTCGGATATAAGGACGATTACATACTAGACCTATCGCCAAAATATTATCTCACTAATACAACAATAAATATCTTTCGATTGGAGCTTTTTACTATTAACATCATGTTAACTGCGCAAATCTTTTGTAGTAGCATAGTGTTTATTCACATTATAATAATATGTTGTTCATTCATTACATACTATGTATAAGTATGTATACTATACTGTATGTATACTATACTGTATGTACACAGGTGTCTGCCAACCAGCAGTGAACCAGTGTGGCAGACTATCGCCCAAACGCCTTTCCTTTTGGGAGCCGATCCATGTCCAGGAGTGTAATGGTCAAGTTTTACATGCATTTGATGCATCAATATAACGAAACAGAGATTATTAGTATGTGCGTATTCGTACACAGCGAAAAGCGAGGTCTTTAACAAATCTTAGTATGCAATTACCAGGATAGATACCGAAACATTAATTAATTTGCATGAAGAAAATATTCAAATTTATATTACAAGTCTACGTCGCTCTGACAGGGGCACATGTGGTCTTTGAATATATATAACGTCGAACGCGGTCAGCCTCAGAAACCAACATGTTGTGGCGCAATTGTCAAGTACATTCCGTTCATAGAGCAGGTAGAGCCTAGAATGACCATTTGTAATCAAGAGGCTTATTTAATCGTTTTCCCGTGAAACTATCAATTTAGATTTTCCAAATCAGGACATTACACCTTCATTCGGGCTACGCATTGAGGTACATCCCCACAGCTCAACAATATGTTTTAAGTGAGCCTATTGCTATACACCGAGCGGATATTGAGACTCCGAGAGACCACTACTGACATTTCGAAATTACAAAATCCCAATAATACTTTAGCCGACAAGAAACATGAATAGACGACGTCTTGATCAGCATTCGCGCTTACGACGACTGGAACAACAGCCAGTCAAAGTTTATATACACATACATAATTTGTGATATATTTCTTTGGGTAGCTCTGACGTACTTTATATATAACGCTTGTACACTTACTCCAATTCGCAGAAATCGCTTTATGAATATATATTTAATAATATAACATTTGTGACTGAGTCTTATAAAGTAATATATGTAACATTTCTTAGAGCTCGCATACATCCTTACACCGTTTTATTTATAGATATTATAATAAGTCTCACAAGTCTCTGAAACCGACGTGCCGTATGAACGCGTAATGAGTGTAAACAAAACACATCGGGCCTGTGCGGATACGCGTATCTTGCACTCTGTGCTCTGTGCCTATCCCTTAAGGCACCTGGCTTGTTATACAATAATACCGAACGTAGCAATGATCTCCTTCTGTGCAATGGAATCGTAGACAACACTTAATGCAAACTTATCTCAATCAAAAAGAAAACCTTCTAAGCGTATCCTTACCAGACCAATTTATTCGAAGGTCAAAGATATAAGAAAAGGAGGGCGGTTACTTATGGCCTAAGTTAGAAAAGGATAGTTACAACTAAAATTGCTCCCTCAGTTATATATGAGATCGTATTTTATAACAGCCGCCACGCCCTTTGTTCAACAAACAAATAGGTGCTTTGGTAGATTTATTGAGTTCTGCCACCGTTAGCACGGCAAGAGTCGTTCCGATATTTTTTTTGTTGGATTTTTATTCTATCCTTAGATATAAATATGGGACCAGCCCGACGCACTGCTCATTTCAAATATTTACGTAATAAATTTGTCCAAATGTATTTTTTATATCTGCTACTCTCACGGCGTCAAGGCCCGCCACCAGTGGCTAATACAAGCACGGGAGACATGTATCATACTTGACCACGCTCCTCCATTGCAGAGTGTTCAAGATATGGCCCAGTAGCGTCTGTCAACTGTGTTTGAAACACGTTAAGGTCGTCGACAAAATTTAACGTAATATGTTTAGTGATCAAACGTCACGTAAACGTAACACGTGAAATTAAGAAATTTGCTACACCTATCTGCCTACGGCTTCAGGGAATACAACCGTAATTTTACTAGGACTGACCGCTAATAGTTTCCTCCGAAATCCAAAAATGGTCATGAAATTCTCGCTAGCGGAATTTTTTACAGTAGCTAAAATAATAATTTAATATGATCAAATATTACTTTTATGTTTATTCAAAACATGTGGTATTTGAATTATTTCTTCGGCTGCGAATTTTTTGAAAACAATGAAAAATACAGCTGGTAGAAACTTTGTACGAATACTTTATAAAGTGCAAGGCTTGCATGCCCCGGGGACGGGCAGAACAAAGCAACCGCGCAACCTCCAACTTATTCTACCAATAACTGAATGTTCCACCAATTGGCCTCGGAACCCTAATATTTAATGTCTCTAACGAGAGCTCGCCCTACGCAGAGTATGAATAACAAAAAATGACTGTTCGTTCAATTACTTTTATTTAATTACTTTGTCCACCTTTATAGAGAATGTTGACCTACTTGGTACTACGGTTAATTAAAAAAAATACAAAAATTTAATCACCACTCATAATTATTAAAATATGAGATTATAATATTGCTAAGTTTTCTCATTTGCTATTTTTACTACTATTATTTTTTGTATTTGTTGTTATCATTAATTTGTTTTTTGAAATGATGCTTCCTGGCTAACGGCGTAAAAATTTTCAAGCGTTGCGAAAATTTAAAATCACGAAAATATCAGTGCGAAAAGGTCGTAAGCGCCGTGCAGAACGCGTGACTTGCGCGTTTGATCGAGTTGCTACGGATGGCATAAAATCACATTTGAATAAAAAAAATCTGTCATATGATAACGTATGTATATAAGATTTTTATGTCAGATTGCACCATTGTACTTTTCAGCGGCATGTACTAGTTAATTTGCATAAAATTCAAATAGAAGTTAAGGTGAGAGAGACAACGTTGTTGCTAATGTCCCCTCACTAAGACATGGGTCGTTTGTTATTGAGCTGGCATTAAATAATCGACAGCCATCTCGAATCGGGTATTTTAGTGCTCGCATAGCTATCGATCCAAGCAAAGAAAATCCCCGAAGTGATACCAGGTGTCTGTGGCAAATTTGTTTCTTTAGATAAATTAAATCATAGCTCTTGGGTAACATTAATATATTTCATACAAATAAAGTTACAGTAATCAAAGAAATAGATATATTGTAAAGAATGTTTCTCTCCAGTCACGCGTGGGCTCGACGCACATTTTTTTTTCATTATTTTCATAGAATAACGCTGCGACGCTGGTATATTTCACTATTAAATATTGGCTTGTTATAGATTGACCGATTTTCTCTCTCAATATGTAAAACAAAGACTAATATTGCCACAAAGCAAATATAATGTTTTGTGAAATCGTAAACGGCCTTAGCCAGCGTCGCAGAATATGGCTTTAGGTTGTCTTATTCAGAGAGGAGACCCGTTTTGAACTATAGCGAGGTGATGATGTTGATGATATCAAATCCATATATGAAATGCACGTATCTAATTCTCCTTTAAACCTGGACGAACAGGCAGACGCAGCACCGAGGAGTGACCAGTACGTGGCCGACTTTGAAAGAGAGCTCTCTTTGCGCTTTTCTTCAAGAACCCCATGCCATAGCGCTCCGGGAAGCCTCTGATGGAAGCTCATTCCACATCT
>DWTO01005103.1:0-10988 GCA_018244755.1 Jemadia pseudognetus
GACGATTATGATGATGATGATGAAAAATCCTCGTTTAATGATATTTACACGCACAATGCCACGCGTCAGCTTCGTAGCTCCACGCCGCGCTGTAAGCCTGAGAGTTGCAACGACATTAAATGGATACCTTTCACGAGATTATCTGTTTAGAAACTAATAAGTATAATATCCGTAGCCCAACGAAGGCACCACGAATGCACTGAACTATAGAAAGTATGCAGCGAGACAACTTTCGCGACCGAATTCGAGAGAAAGTAGTCCGGGGCGCCGCGCGCATACATTATATCACTTTATCCGACCACTTTTGGATTATATCACCACACAACATAAACAACATTAAAACATATTTAACAATAACAACCAGTGCTTCAGATCGACTTCCCTTTCAATGGAGTCGTTATACAAATTTCCTTATTCTCTCTACCAGCCATAGAATATCAAAGATTTTATCTATTGACTTTACAGCGGAAGATTCGCAATATACTTTAAACATAGACGATTTTGTTGATAGCGATAATTTTGATAAAATTCCTATCAATTTGTGGCGTGTGGCATCTCGAGGAACTTAAAGTAAGCAAAGAAATTAATGAATTATCATTAACAGGTACATAAATAAAATAAAGATAGGACTCGAAATTACGATTACATACTAATGTCCAATCTCCACGCGACATACTTGATTTATGGAATTTAAAGCAAGAATTATTTATTACACGTATTACTGCTTTAAAACACTCGAATTTGTTTATACGATAATATTTTATCTAATTCAATGAACATTATCAATTGCCAAGCGGAATTCCCGGCCGAACGACGGGCAATCCATCCGGTCGCGTCATGAACATTACTCCCTTTCGTTTTTAGTATTGTATACCTACGTACAATCTACATTAGGCACTACTCATGTGTGATGTGGACGGAAGTATGTGTAATATACTAAACTTCATTATTATCAGAGAGCAGCGAGAGACAGGTATGACTATGCTTACAGATCTGCATTCGTCAAACTCTACAAACACGTACGCCGGTTTCAGCAAGTGTACGACTCCCCGTCAGCCTGTCCCTAGACTATTTGGTCAAGATATATCAATCTCGATCTTCTTCAGCACCCATACTCATCACTTTATTTACTTAAGCATCGTGCATAGATTGATGGACACGCCGTACTGCATTAAGCTACCTCACGGCTGGCACAAAACGTACGGAAATTGTAAACGTGTATACAAAATTAGCGTACCCATGTGTTAACACTGGCTATTTACAGAAACAATGGAAGGCCACAATCCGGCGAGCAACACATACAAATGAACATGATTATATAGTAACCATCGATTTCCTTCTGACGATTGAAAAGCGTATGAATATAACAATACGTTACTGGCTAAAAATAATCAGGATTAGCATTATAAATATAATAGAATAACAATATGTCGGTGCCAATACATAACAATAAGAATACATAAATATGAACGGACCAACCGCAAACATTCTTATTGTTTAAAAGTACATATGAATTGCTATAACCCCCGTATATAACAGAATAAATACAATCCCACCCACATACATAATAATGTCTGTACACGTCTATCAGTATTGGGATATAATGCTATTTGCCTCGTGTCTGATCCCACTTTCACCGTAACCGCGCTCGCGGTACCAAAGCCTTTGGAGCCAGTCCAAGTGATGTGGCGCGACCGATCGCGTCATACACCCGCTGAATCATCGCGCCACTATTGGAACATTTAACATCCGACATAGCCGACATGACCAACCGACTAACGGTGATGGGATGTTATAAAAAATACGTTCATACATGAATACCGACGGAACTTGCACATCTCAAACGAAACTACCGTTACTGTAATCTAATTGTATAATTGAAAATAGACAAAAATAAATATTGTATATAATAGACGCGGATGCTAATAGAGACCAAAATGGAATTTCACCAAATAGGTCAGTTACGACTGATGGGGCCGTCACAAGTTTTTCCAACCGGCGGCGTGTACTTATGATGCTGATGATAAATATGAAATAAAGACGGTTACATTTGTTAAGATACAGACAATTGACATTCAGTGTTCTCTGCCTACCCACGTAATGTTAACAGGCGTGACGATATAAGAAAAATAATAATATTAGAATAAAAACAATTGGAGCTAGATTAACTTGGGATAGGTCAGTATAAATTATGCCGTAACCTCCGGCAACGTATAAAATTAGCGTAGCGGCTTTTGCATTGACAGTGATACCAGTCGCCACGCCTGCAGTTTTCAAGAGCAAGGTTCTGCCCCACATTGAGGACATTCCGGTGGTAATATGACACTACACTATCGCATACGTGGACGTTTCCTTTGCCCGTATAAAAAGACAAACAAAGAAACGATGAATCACTAGGGATTATTTCGAGAACGTATTTTTTTCGCACCATATCCAAGCTGCCATTGACCCAGTTTAAACATAACGTGAATCCATGACTAGTCTTACTCACTCACCAAAACTGACGTATAATAACTGGATGTTTTTTTTATAATATTCGCTTCATTAAGTACATAAATTCTATGGGATATAAACAATTTTGCTATACTGTTACTTTTTTGTAGGAAATGATGCAACTTAGCAAATAAAATGTAATCACATTTTTGTTGCTACGTTGCATGAACATTTTTGTTGCTAAGATAAGATTTTTTGGTAATTTTCTTGCGAATAGTTCATTAAATTTAAAATTAGTCGTAGTAACGGTGAAGTCGGAAATATGAGAGAAGGTAAATAATATCTTTATATTTTTAATATTAGATGTTAAAGTTAAAAATGCTAAGGTCAACATGTGATGTTATAAAAATTGTATCCCAGGTGATTATGCAACATAAACAAGTACACGAAAAATACTGTACGGGCTAACTGCAACACAAATGTTCGACTACGGTTTCCGGGATATTATCGGGATAGAATTCGATGAGGTAGGTACAGAAATTAACCTCCCATAATCACACATGACAATCAGTAGATACTATTGACATCTTAAATAGATTTTCAAGCTAATTTCAAGACGAGTTGGTAATTACAATTTAGTCAACATCATAATTAACCTATTGCATTCTACTGCTGGACACAGACCCCTGCCGAAGGGTATACACATAATCTCCAAGCTAGGCAAGCGGGTTGGCAATCACAGGGCACAGCTTTTCGCATCGCCTATGCTGCTTCCCATAGGCGACCAGAGCATGGAGACGTGCTTAGAGGCAAACCGTAGAGGCATACCGCGATCTGCCAGCGCCGGGTGTAGCCGTCTTTTACGACACCTGGCACACGGTCGGGGAATATATTGTTACTCCTGCCCGACACGGGTTGCAAGTAAAAATGTAACATGACGCCTGTAATCCCCGATGAGGTAGGCAGATGAGTGTAGTCCACTCCCACGTTCTACCAGTTACGTTTACATTACACTATGAAATAGCGTAGTTAGTAAGCGCTCATATCTATGACTGAAACATCTATAAAATGAACATAATTATGCCTTCGATATTCGAGTTTCGTGTTTTTCCGTTTCAATATTAATCCCTATTGGCGCCCAGGAAAAGAATGATAAACAGCAAACCATTTATATTTACAGATAAACAACTATTTATCAAAATTCCCCGAAGTAGGCAGACTCTCCACCTGCCTATCCACTTATCACTTGTATATTACAGTAATGCAAAAACCTAATTTTGTATTATTATGACTTCATTACAATTTTGTATTTTATAACTGCTATAACTATATTACGTACCGACCACCATGTTAATGAAAAACTGAGATATTTAAAAGATCATTCTTAAGGGTATTGACGATAATTTATATAAATAATCTATAAAAATAATACATAGTCTATTATTGAAAATACAGAAGCGGATTTAATATACTTTAAATTAAATATTATTATCACATAATATTATTATTTTATTATATATTTTTTTTTTAAAAGATCCACATTATTTAAAGCTTTCATCTAAACATTACATACAAAGTGGATTCTTACTCAACGCGAAGTACAGTTTATTATGACACAGTTCGAGCGAGTAATTGATACGGCAATTTGTGAAACGCACAATTAGTAAGAAAATGATATCTAAGTGATTCTTCAGTTCGTCTTGAACAGTCTGATGACTTCTCGCCGCACGACATCTACCATTAAGCAGTATTTGTTCCACCGCCGACGAATAAGCGATTAACCGCATTTGGGGTGTTATGGTCCAACTTCATAATGGTTTTATGGCGCGTGTAGTATGGAAACACGCACTCAGATCTTAACCCTTCTCATTCTTATAGTACAGTTTTTGTAACAGTGGACCGATAAAAAGCCGATGGTGACGGTAATGTCACATGACATTCACCACGTCGACACACGTCATGGTAGTGTCATTTATCATCGCTACTACTCATAAAAAAGTGAACATACCGTACAATGTATGCCTAGATACAATACAACGCTATTACTATTGGATTACTAGGTTGTGTAGCAATAAATTATATCAGAACGCAAGGTTCCACATAGACGAGCCAAGCATGCCTCTAACCGCAACCTTATTCGCTTCTATACAGGCTAGATCACTCGACCTATTATAAGATAAACTTAATATAAGAAGAATATTAAGACCTTCAAGCACGTAACTAGTACTACATGATTAAACATTAATCGAATGTCAATTTTTACAATACACGAGACGCTCATCTGAATATGTTTCTCTTCTTAAAAGCGTAGATCACCTAACCAGATCAATATTTACGTCATTGTCATTACATCAATACGAAACCCTCCGCAACAGAGACGATAATACTAAAAACGATCTGCTGCTCGCTGAACAGAAACATCGCACATCGTTACTTCGCAATCACTGGAACATCAACACAGATGATGTCCTAAATGAGCTCGCTTTCAGTGATCTGCGTGACGTCGCGTGCCCGGCGACGGCCGCACGAGTTAATAACCCATTGTATTCTAACCGCCGACGACGAGCCTTGCATCTCGCTAACCCGGCCGGCGGCGGCGGCTCGCAGGATCGGCACGAATCGCGTCCGAACAATAGCTTAGGAAAATCTCAGCGCTACAATCGTATGCAATATAATACGCTCGGCCATCAAAATGAATGCAGTCGAAAATCCCTGAAAAAGAATAATTAAAAATGTTTGCGTCTCAAATGGTCATTTCTACCTTTGATTAACGGCGTGGGACTGCCGAATAATGTCATTGTCCTCAGAAAGAGCCGTGTTAAGTAGGTTAAGAGTGTATTGGAACAATTTCAGCGAGATAAATGAACAATTAACATTTAAACAGGCGTAAATGCTTGAAATATTCTCATGATAATCAATTAGATAACACCTCATCACTATAGCTTCACTCAAGGCACGTCAAGTATACATGTCACTCCTATCGAGTATTTACCCGTACCAGTATTTTATCATCATCTGTAGGTAGTCATCTTAGTCCACTGCTGGACACAGGCCTCGGCTTGCCGCATCCAGCTTCTGCCTGCATCATTTCGCAGATCGTCATCCCATTCCGGAGGGCGTCCTATATTACGTTTGCGGAGCCGCAGTCTCATCCGTGTACGCTTGACAGTAAAGAAAGAATTTCAATCAAGTTGACTGACTGGTATCCACTCTAATAGATATGAACATAAATGATAAAACATTTTTATATACAGAAATATATTATCACAACCCCAAATGACCTATCGGCTCCGAGGGTGTGTTAAAAATGATGGAGAAATTAAGAATAGAAAAAATTTCGCATAGGAAAACTATATCATCTTCAAAGTGAGCCAGATTGATCCGTGTTTGTTGACAGTGTCGAAGCCAAGGGTCGGGTGATCGGTGCATGACACGAGGCGAGCGATGACGCGTGACGTGCGGCCGTGACGGGAGCTAGGACGCGCGTCCTCGCGGCTCTGACCGACTGTGACGACAGTAAGGGCCGCATTACAGACGTAGCGTTATAATTAATTAACCCTCTACTGTGTATGTAGAAATACTTTTATTTTGAAGTGAGCCTGTCGTTATAGTTAACTAATAAATATGATGATGATAACTACATGAATGTGTATAATATGAACGTAACGAAACATCACGTCTATAATCCCCAAAGAGGTAAATAGAGGAGTGTAGTACACTCCCACGCTTCATCAGTTACGTTTACTCTCTATGGAATAGGTGGTGAGTTTATTGTCTTACACCGGGCACAAATCCAGACACCGAGCCACTACTAGAATATCTAACTTAGAAAAATTCTATAATGCCCGTCCCGGGATTAGAACCTAGAGCGACTGGGTCGGCAGTCGCGCTTGCAATCAACACGACCAACGAGGCATTCATAATAAGATTTTTTGTGTATTCGCATAAACAATTCACTTACACCTGTAAATTGCCTAAACTATAAAAAAGCCAAAACTAAGATTAATTCATTTTAATTAAGTTTATTTTGTACTCTTACTAGCTTCTGTAAAATTTATAAAATAATAAAATAAACATAAGGCATCGTTTGAGAATAAGATGCAGAAACATCAAAGATAATGTGTTCGCAACAGCTTACAAAACGCCCGGAGAATGCAATCAATTCATACAAGATGCCATTTGACATTTATGACGTCATAAGGCCGGAAGCAAAGTAGACGCAAGGGGAGCGTAGCGGATAAACGCCTTAAAATAACAGTTAAGACCCCGATCATCAATAAAATAATTTCATTCTTTTCCCTTTCACATGACACCGGAAATAGTCATCAATAAAACGATATTAAATTTATATAGTTCCTTTTGAGATTTTTAAATTTTCAACTGAACATGTAAAAAATAAACAAAAATAGCAGATCATTCTTATAGTTGCAACGATAACTATTTCGTGCGATTCGAACTCCGCTATCGATGTAAAAGAGGCTTAAGAACATTTTTAATATCCACGACTTTTAAATATTTTCAACGCTGTCTTCCTCTACAAAAACCACAGTCCACAATCGCAGTCACGAATACGACTTAAACGTAGCCGCGGATATTATTGGCGGAGAAAAAAAAACTAAGAATATTATATACAACAACACGACTCAAATAGACCAAACAAGGATTGTAGCTTATAAATATTAACTCGCACTAAAGTCACGAACCGAGCACATACACCAGGACCTGGACGAGATCGTGGAAAGCTTTCATACTCAAGTCGTGGCATTTATGTCTTCCGTTTATAGTAAGAGACTGAAATGAAATTCGATCGTAATTCGATGAATTTTAAGGTTGAGCGTTATTGAGGCTCTCTCATGGTACTGTTGTCTGTCAAATCTCATGCGCCTAAGTGTGCGTACAATTCTTATAGAGGAATACATACATTTCTCTTTACGTATTATTATACATAGTCAATTGCATTATACATTCAATCAACGTTAATACGGACTTTATTGTTAATACATATTGATAGATTACAATCACTTCTTATCATTTAAGCTTCGACATACGAGTATTTATGATATGCATTTATGATAACGCAATATTGTGTGCTGCGTAAATCAAATAAAAGGTGTTTTGCATTTTGCAATAATACAACAACCGTATTAACAAATCGGATATTTAAAAATAATAAATCTAAATAATTCAGTACAATTTAATATATAATATTTGTGACATATTCACCACGCCAGGTCCCTTATGGGATAAGCAGAGATCACAGAATGTCTAAAAATCCTATCCCTATTAATATTATAAATGTGAAAGTAAGTTTGTTTGTTACGTTTTCACGCGAAAACTACTTAACCGATCATCACGAAACTTTATGCACGTATTCTTGGAGGTATTAGAAGTAACATAAGATAATTTAAAAAAAAAATATTTTACGAAAGATAAAAATTTTTATTTGTCAAAAAATCTCAAGATTTAGCTTCTTAAACGCCATCTAGCATTCCAGTAATGATGTTCCAACCCTGAGTACTGTCGTACCGTTGCACTGTATTACCGACGGTCACGTCAATATCCAATCCAATTAACTATAGTTTCAGCTGTTTGGATTTTTTCTAAAAGGCAGATATTTGATTTCTTTCTTTTCTTTGTGGAGCAACAAATAGGCTACTTTTTATCCTAGAATTTCCACTAGTTCGGTATTTATGCGTGAAAAACTTTGTGACACACTGATTTCCGCGCGGGCGAAGCCGCGGACACAGTTAGTATACTATATGTATAAATATTTCATCTCTCTTTTTCTTTTCCGACCCTTTTATCATTCAACTGTTGGAAGATGAGTCTCCTCTCAGAACGAGACAGTTAAAGCAATAGTCTACCATGCTCTGGCCAAGGGCGAGTTGGCAGACTTCACACGGCTTACAGAACTTTTTTTTAAGAACTTAAAGGTGTGCAGATTTTCACACCATATTTTCCTTCACGGGTATACCAAAATATATTTAAACTTAAATACACTTTTTTGTAAAGAGGTGCACGCCACAGACCAGTATGAGTTAGGAGTATGCGTGCATCCCATAGTTAAAGAAGAATGCTGATCTTAAACCGTCAAAGCGAGTTATGTTGCGACCACAACTAGCTTCATTTAGATTAGTACAGCTAAGAGTTAATTATAAAATATAAATAAGAATACGTTCCCCGACTCCGTAACAGGATACAGGGTGTCGTAAGAGGTAACTAAACCCGACGCTGGCACATCGCCTAGGAACAGGTAAATGTTTCGGTCGCCTATGGGTAGTAGCGTGATGGTGCCAGAAGCTGTGCTTTGCAATCCCAAATATTATGGACATAACCCCTGACCCTGACCCAAAGATTATAGACATAAGCCTCCCCTAAGGAGTGCTTGTATTCACGTATGCATGTTCAGAGGAGTCCTAGCCCGTAACTCTCACCCTGGACATGTAGTTTGGAAATCGCGGAGCATCTCTTTTCGCAGCGCCCACGCCGCTGCACATCGGCGGCGCGGTCAGAGTGGTCAGACTACGGTTACATATACTTATGTATTTATAAAACATCAAATATTATTTACGCACCTAGGGCTCTTCAGCCGATACACTGTGAAAGCGATCACTCTTTAATAATAGGTGCCACTTTGGCAGAATCAAAATGAACCAATGTCAAATAATACGGCCTTTGTGAACGGAGATCGAGTGTTACCTACATTACGGCTCTCGTATCCATACTCCTGTTACAAAGCGACGAATTTAATATGACACCAATTCTGCTGACAATCTCATCGGCCTAATGGTACGTGCTTTCAAGTAATTTATATAAGGTATTAAGACAATTTACAATGTTAATATAGGATTAAAGAACCTGATTCTTATAAAAATACATTATACTTCTACTTATAAAGAGATTCAAGGATGTTCAATTTATAATTAGATACTATTGTCTCTGGGCCTGCTATAATAGTAAACATATTATTTATAATGCGAATGCTGATGGTGTGGGTGTATGAATGAATGTGAAAATGTGAAAATTGCCCTATGAATTTCCTATTTTTAGACATGAAGAAGGCCTTTGACTGTACCCCCCGTGAAATGATCTGGTGGGCATTGCATTCTAAGTCCGTACCTGAGATCTATATTGACATAATCCAAGATATGTACCACAAATACGACTCGATGGTTAGGACCGCTGTTGGTAACACTGATCCTTTCTCTATCTCCGTTGGCGTACACCAGGGCTCCGTCCTCGGGCCATTTCGTTCAGCATGATACTCGATGTCCTGTCTAACAGCATTCGGGACCACCACGAACAACTCATGTATGCGGACGAAATCGCACTGGCAGACGCGGACAAGGGAATACTAGTTCAATGCGTGAAAGGGAGGAAAGAGATACTCGAAAACAGCGGTCGGAAACTAAATGTGACGGAGACTGAATACATGGCTTGCAATAGTACAGATCCCCAACCTGTCCCTATAAGAGAGGACGTGGTCGACCCGACTGACCAGGTCAGATATCTGGGATCTGTACTTAGCGCAACCGGAAAGATCGACAACGACGTCAAAGCCCGACTATCTAAGTCTTGGGCCAAATGACATGAGGTGTCGGCAGTCATTTGTGACCCAAAATGCCGATAAAATTGAACGGACAGGTCTATAAGACCATCATTAGGCCTGTACTTCTATACGGTAGCGAGACATGGCCTACAGCGGCACAAGCAGGAGCTACGCGTCACGGAGATGAAGATGTTGCGGTGAACCTGTGGCGTTACTCGCAAAGATCGAGTTAAGAACGCCCCCATTCGCGGCAACCTTCATGTCCGTGACATCGCAGACAAGTTGCAGGAGTGCCGCCTCCGCTGGTATGGCCATATCTCATAGAGATCGGCAAATTACGTGGGGAACAAATGTCTCGCCATATTGCCTCCGCCGGGTGTCGGAAAACGGGGCAGGCCTAAGAAACGCTGGCTTGACGTCGTAAAGGATGCCAACGGACTCTCCATCAAAGATGCCAAAGACCGTGTGAAGTGGGCTAGGCGGAACTGGAAAGCAGACCCTGGGTCCTCATACACCAGTGGGAAGACGTAACCGCGACAAAAGCTCGGAGGATGATGATGACAAGAGATAATTATACTTTTTTTATAGTTGGGTGTGGTTGGTATTTTTATTATTGGTCATGTTTGTTACAAGTGCGACTGCAGATCGAGAGGTCCTGGATTTGAAAAATAGTCATGGGGGAAGGTCGGATCTTCAATCTTGACACGAGGATGTGTTGTTTTGGTTTTGTGCTTGACAAACGCATACATATTATGTCTCATCGCAGACTGAGGGAAGTTTCGGGACGGGGTGGAGTCTTGTATTTTGTTGTCAGAATTAAAAAAACAATGATCTTGGCCCGCGTCCGATCTTACACCAACATATGTGTTGGTATTAAACATTAGTGTACGTGTCAGTCTCGATGTAGACAGACCACGCGTCGGCATACTTACCTGTATCATGAGTTAGTTTGTGTGCGTTAGTGCTTGTGTTGTATCATTATCAATGACTGCGCGTACTATGCAAT